>JACXGJ010010381.1:0-22078 GCA_016801105.1 Esox niger
ATTCTGTTTTTTAGATTTATATCATAGATGAGAAATAAGTCAGAAAACATGGCATCAAGAATAAAAATGTGAACATTTACATTCTCCACATAGCCGCATCTTGTAATTTTTGCTAGCTATCTGACCAGTTAAAACTCTCGGCCCAAATCTGATCAGTGCAGAAACTTCCAACTAGTATCAAAACAGGTCTCATCTTTCCTCCAGATGGTCTCGAGAGATGTTACCACACAAGTACCTGGGGACTTAGCCTATGTTCTGTGAAACTGCCAGAGAAGTAACAAGGCATTACCTTGCCCATGGAGACATAACCAAAAGTAGCTGGAACTTATTACTGGAACAGAAATGCTTAAAACAGGCTTCTGTCCACAGGCACAAAACATCAAAGGCCGCTACATTCTCTGACTTATTCGTTGATTCTAGAATACAATCTGATACAGATAAAGTCAAAAGCAGGCAGCTGTCAAATTGGTTTCATAACTGAAATATTTCAATTTCGTGGCACAAAGATAGAAAAACAATTGATCTTGAATAATTTGTTGAATACTCTCAGCATTGAAAATATTGTGTATTAAGGAATATCATGTAGACGTAAACAATCAAGTATCACCTAAATGATTGTGGTTATTGTACAGCGATCTTTCATTTAAAACAGGGATGTCAAACTCATTTTGCCCCAGGGAGTCACATTGTATCTGCCATGAGGTCTGTAGGGCCAGATTTGCTCACTATAGGTTTGCAAAAATAATTGTCTTGTATTCATTGCTTTTAAATTTCCTCTGCTCCCTCACTTCATATCCATCATATAAGTGACTATAAGTGAGCTGGAACTTTCTATGGAAATGTGCAAACGTAGTTCTATTTTGATATCTACCCAGATTCAGTCTGATTTCAAAATATAAAGTTAGCCTTTTCTCACTCAAACCAGCCACACACCACCTAAGATTCACTATGCAGTATCTAAACAATTTTTTCCAGCTTTCCATTCCTGTTGCCCAATTTCCTCTACGACAACTGCATCTTTTGTGGTGAGGGGGCAAGACTTTGACTGGTGCTTTGTTGTTTCTTTCATTATTCCCACTATTTCTGCTCCAAGCACCCCCGGGAATGTTTTTGATTCCTTCTCTCCCCTTTCCATCTTTGATCACATTGCACTTTACCTTGAACCCCTCTTTCTCAGACAGGTAGCCTACAGTCTCATCCTGCCTTATTGCTTTTCCACTCCTATCATTGTCCTAACTCCAGGCAAGCCACTTTTATCCCACGGTCTCATCTCTTGATATCTATAGAGTGTTTGATATTATCTTTGATAGTAGGCCTATCTTTGCCCCCACATCTCTCCCTCCGTTGGCCTTCAAGTTGGATTTCTCGGTTTGATATCAGTTCATATCCACTTAAGCTAAATGGAAAATTCAGCTCTCCTTTTGAAAACAGGCTATGTGGCATAGACATGATTCAGAAACAATATCTCAGTGTAAATTGAGTGCAAAGTGCATAGCAAACTCCAAAAGTATTTGGACAGTGACAGCATTTTAGTCTTATTGGCTTGGTATCCTTGCAGTTTGGACTGGGGATGACACAAAGACAATGGGGTTCAAGCACAGAATGTCAGCTTTAATCTTTTGATCCATATCAAGTGAACTGTTTTGAAATGGCTGCATGTTTTCTGTGTTTCTGTGCATCACCCTGTCATAAGATCATCCAAAAGGAACACCTGGAAGATTTAGGGTAGGTCAAACTTTCCTTGGTTTGTACATTACATATAAGCAGGCATAGAGCAATGTTTTAATGAAATCAGAGCACAGCTGCACACAGTACAATTGTAATGCCTACTTTTGGCGAATTGCACAGTCGGGGAGGGGGTTGTGGACTTGGCCATGTTGTGGTTTATCGCTGAAACTCAAAAAGTACCTATCATGGGGAGTTATGAACTGATTTAAGTCAGTAATGTCTGAGCACAGGTCATTGCAGGACGTTTGTGTCGTGGTTCATGACATCCAACATGTGTGTGTGTCCATGTGTGTGTGTGTGTGGGGGGGGGGTAAATCAAGGCATGGTTCTCTCACAGTGCGTGCATGCATGATGTGCTTTCACAGACAAATCTCCTATAAGTGGTGTTTACACTGTCTCCTTGCTTGCCTGGATCCATTTGTATTACAGAATGACGAAATGTGGTAAAAGGGCATTTAAGTTTTCATTTTTCTATTGCCACACGGTTAACAGACTCTATTTGAAGTCAAGGATTGTTTAATATTGAATTCAAGTCAGTGGGTAGCCTTTTTAACATCTTATTTGTTGTATTATAGTCACCATCTCTAAAGTCACCATCGTTTTACCACCTAATTCCTCTTTATTCCCCTGTTCATGTCTTCATTTATTGTGGTGATTTTTGTCTGCCTTCTTTGTCTCCCTCCTCACTGCACATCCACGTGACGGCCTACCTCCCAATATGAAAGGTCAGTTCCCCTGAGGGCCACTGGGCGGAAGGCCTAACTAGCTTGACGCATTTATACATACTTGTAAGTAATCTATATTAAACTGGTGAGGCCTTATTCTTATAAACAGGATGCCAGCATAAACGTATTACGCCTCCATAAGACGTAAGCTATCAAATTGGCAAGGGTAATAATATTTGAAATGTGATTCAAGCATAAATGTCTTATGCCAAAAAAGACTAGAGCTATCCAAATGGAAAAGGTAATAACATTTTAATAGGAATCTAACATAATTGACTTAAGCTAACATAAGACAAAAGCAATAAAATTGGAATAGGTACTGAACAAGTTATTAGATTTTGTCTTTTAATCCATGAGTCATTTTGATCTCCTAACTTCCCTGTTATGCCTGTTGATCATCAAATAGATTTCCCTGAGGCATCACAGTGCTAACGCTCAGAATCAATGTATTATTTTTTAAAGGCTTTTGATGACATCTAGTGGTTAAACCGAAGAAGTCGTGGGGCATTCAAAATATAATATTTGATGATATTTTTAACCATTTATAGAATGTATTACAGTTACGACGTCTGTCGAGGCTTAGACCTATTGATAACCACAAAAGGCTATTTAACATAAATTATGTCAGCCGTATAGAGGTCTGTTTGTGCTTTAATTAACGTCTAGACGAGGAATTACTATAAATAACAAATTGCAGTTGGTTTACCTTCATCGCATTAGCTTGTACTTTCTCCTATGGATTAAAAATTGCATGCTGTTTGAAAACATGCTGTTTAATAACAGCACCAATCACGAAAATCACAGGCGGGGGGATGTGTCTAACCACATGTAACGTCGTAAAGACCGACATTATCCAGTCAGAGCCGCATGAGTTAAAATATAGTTTGTGAGCCAAGGTTTTGAATGTTGCCGTCTCATTTTCCGGTGTTGATTTAAATGTGGAGTATTTCGATGTGAAAATGACAGCACAGGCCATACCACAAGCCATTAGTGTGCTCTGATAAATCGAGTCGGATGTGTTTGACTGCACCTGGAAACCCAGCACATGAAAATGCTTTCATGACATTTGGATTAGCTGTGTTACCGTGACAGATTCGACAGGCTGCACTCAAGATGACTTGGAAGTACTCCCACTCAGGCTAGGCTGGTCTCATAACATGTTGCCATTGCAGCGTTTGATTGTGGGCGTTTCTGACTTCTAATATATAACATAAATGTCAAAATGTCCGCAAACTGTGATTAATACTTCTTTAGGTGTTCATTTTAGGGCAAAAGTTACAATTGGGGTTTGAGTAAGAATTAGGTTACGCCTTACCGGTTAGTGTTAGACATTAGGGCACCGTTAAGTCTAGACATACATGTTACGTTATTCAGGATTTGGTTATGGTGTTGAGTAAGGATTAGAAAAAATAGTTATTTTAAGGGCAATCAGTTTTGGTATCTGCAGTTAGATAGCTAAGTAAGTATGTATGTGTAGCTGTATATGTGTCCCTATGTACAGTTGGGTTGCATTCGCATGTGAAAAAGCACAAAAAACACATAATGGCACTGACATGATTGAAGAACTGAACTCTCAAATACACACAGACATAAGCAACATTGTTTTTAGTTTATTTGTTTAACTTTAGCTTTTACTGCATCAGTATTGTTGTATAAGCTAAGTTTTGTGTTTTCTGTGGATCCCAGTGAGAGTTAGCTGCTACACCGGAACAAGCTAATAGAGATCCAAATAAACAAATAAATGATTGTTTTGGAGTCAAAGAGAGGCCAAGAGGTTGAGAGGGACAGGCCAGCAGGCCATGCACCTAAAGGTAAGACAGTAAGAAAGGCCTGCTCTGAACTTACTATATAGAGATCTTTGATTGATGATGTGTCATAGTGGGATTCAGTCTGAATTGTCATATACACTGATCAGCCATAACATTATGACCACTGACAGGTGAAGTGAAAAACACTGATAATCTCATTATCATGGCACCTGTCAGTGGGTGGGATATATGTGAATATGTATATATGTTAGAAGCAGGAAAAAAGTGGTCAGTAGCTATCAAAAGTGGTCCAAGGAAGCAAAACCAGTGAACTGGGACAGGGTCATGGGTGGCCAAGGTTCATTGAAGCACGTGGGAAGTGAAGGCTGGCCAGTGTGGTCCGATCCAACAGACAAGCTACTGTAGCTCACATTGCTAAAAAAGTGAATGCAGGTACTGATAGAAAAGTGTCAGAACACACAGTGCATCACATTTTATTGCGTATGGGGCTGTGTTGCCGCAGACCAGTCAGGGTGCTCATGCTGACCCCTGTCCACTGCCAAAAACTTCAGAACTGGACCACGGAGCAATGGAACAAGGCTGCCTTGTCTGATGAATCCCGTTTCCTTTTACATCACCTGGGTGGCCAGGAACGTGTGCATCACTTACCTGGAGAACACATAGCACCAGGATGCACTATGGGAATGAGGCAAGCCGGCGGAGGCAGTGTGATGCTTTGGGCAATGTTCTGCTGGGACACATTGGGGTCTTGCCATTCATGTGGATGTTACTTTGACATGTACCACCTACCTAAGCATTGTTGCAGACCATGTGCACCCTTTCATTGCAATGGTATTCCCTGATGGCTTTGGCCTCTTTAAGCAGGATAATGGACCCTGCCACAAAGCAAAAATGGTTCAGGAATGGTTTGAGGAACACAACAACAAGTTGAGGGTGTTGACTTGGCCTCCAAATTCCACAGATTTCAATCCAATCAAGCATCTGTGAGATGTGCTGGACAAACAATACCAATCAAGGCCCCACCATGCAACTTATAGGACTTAAAGGATCTGCTGCTAACGTCTTGGTGCCAGATACCACAGCAAACCTTAAGAGGTTTAATGGAGTCCATGCCTCAGCAGGTCATGGCTGTTCTGGCAGCATAAAGGGGACCTAAACAATATTAGGCAGGTGGTCATAATGTTATGGCAGATCGGTGTACGATCTCTGATGAAATTATCTCAAGTCCAAAGGCTAAATTGGATGTGTCTACGAAGAAAAATGGTGCAGTGGATATAAAAAGTCTACACACCCCTGTAAAAATGCCAGGTGTTTGTGATGTAAATAAAATGAGACAAAGATAAATCATGTCAGAACTTTTTCCACCTTTAATGTGACCTATAATGTGAACAATTCAGCTGAAAAACAAACTGAAATATTTGAGGGGAAAAAATAATACTCACAATAACCTGGTTGCATAAATGTGCACATCCTTAAACTAATACTTTGTTGAAGCACCATTTGATTTTATTAAAGCACTCTGTCTTTTTCGGTTGGAATCTATTAGCATGGCATATCTTGACATGCTAAAATGTGCACTCTCTATTTTTGCAAAAGCACTCCAAATCTGTCAGATTGCAAGGACATCTCCTATGCAACCCTCTTTAGATCACCCCACACATTAAAAGTGGAAAAAGTTCTGACATGATTTATCTTTGTCTCCTTCTTTTACATGACAAAAACCTGGCATTATAACAGGGGTGTGTAGACTTTTTTATCCACTGTACAACATCAACAACAACTCAAATAAAAAACGATGTTGAGTCAAAAAGAGGCAGTGTAGCACAAAACTAATCTCTCTCCAGAATGGGCGTTGTCTCATCAGTTTCTGCACATTTTATTGTTTCATTACTTTATTATGTGAATAGTTGCCACTTGATATTTCGGTTTCAATCAGGTAACATATAGGTTATAAGATGTAAGTGAAATAACACACTGAAAAACAGAAATGTAAAACAGTGAACCAAAACATCCAGTTGTTCTTCACTATAAATATTCCTTTTTATTAGTGTTGTCCTAACACTTTGGAAGTTATTTGTGCATGTAAATGTAAGGCTTAAAAAACAAAATGTTGCTCTCATATGATCAAATGGTTAAATGCTAATTTTATTTAATGATTAATGATAAGAGACTATGCAGAACAATCTGTTTATTTTTGTGTGATTAATTCATAATTTGTTGACAAGTTGATCAGATAATAAAAGAGATCAGAACAAAGAACTCCTCACTCTTTCAAATCTAACAGCAAGTGAATGGGCATAATCTCCCATCCTGTTCCAAAATTCAAAAGATCCAAATATTTGGAAATTTGTATTTGCACAAGCCACCAGAACCAATGTTCCTTGTCATATCAATCATGTTTCTTGACAGACCCACAAAACACCATGTCAACAATGAAGAGGCAACACCAGGATGTAGGCCTTTTCTTCCAATCTTCTTTTGCTGCCAATTGAGGACCTGTGAGCCTTCTGTTTCTTAAACACTAATGTATTTGTCCTCTTGCTCAGCTGTGCACTATGTTTTGAGTCTGTAATTGACCTAACAATTGCTAGTTCTCCAGATGTTCAACTAGTTGGCCAGTTTTCAGCTGTGCTAACATAATTAAAAAAATATTTTCTAATGTTCAATTCGCCTTTTAAAATGTTCAACTTGTATTAGCAAACACAACGTGCCATTAAAACAGAGAACTGATGGTTGCTGCTAATGGGCCTGTGTATGCCTGCATAGATATACCCATAAAAAATCAGCAGTTTCCAACTACAATAGTCATTTGCAACATTAACAACGATTTAATCTTTGTTTGTCATCTACATAATCATTATTTCAAAAAGATTGATCAATTCGCATTAGTAGTGGAGAGCAATGTTACCAGATGATGCGTCACTAGTACAAGCTCGACCATGCTCTCCGAGGGAGAGTTGCGTGCAACAATTACTTCGATTTCTGTATTTAGACATATCTTAGATATTCATTGTTATTCCCTTATCATCCAGTTGGGATTTGCCTTGCATATTTTCTTCATGATTAAATAATTATATTATTGCTTAATACGACTGAGTGGTTTTATAACACATTTCGAGATAGTCCTCTACATCACATGATTGTGTTTTAGCACTCCAGTCGAAGTTTAATAAACCAGTTGGTAGCAGGTCAGTGGCCACTCATTTTGGGGTTTCAAAGCACTACAAGTATATCTGACAGATTAGACAATCACATTGGCATTGTAACACTGACTAAAATCTAGACTGAAATGTTCCCGCAATTACATACTATAAATCTACGTTTGACTGATGCAATATGGATTTATGGGAAAGGGCAGTTTTCCAGAAAGAATTGACAACCTGTTTTGTTTGGGTGTTTATCCCAAAAATTTAACAATAAAACATTTGGAAAGTTGGAGAAAATAACACCATTGAGCCACAGGTCCGTTTCTTATAGGATGAATGTGTCTCAAATAGCGTGGGTGGGTTTACGTCACTCAGTCTCTCTCGCTCCTCGTCTCTCAACGTAGCTGTTGCGTTTTGTGAAACAGTCATCATTACTTGAAGCGTAGTAACAGAACCCATGGCTACCAATAGGGTACTCGTTTACGGAGGAAGAGGCGCATTGGGTAGCAAAATTGTTCAGCACTTTAAATCTAAAGGATGGGTGAGTGATACATCAAATTTTGTATTTCATAATGAAGGGATATATCATAGAATAAACAAATTCATGATTGTCGGATTGCGCCAGTGTCTCGTAATCACTTCTGCAGATGCTATGGTAAGCAGTCAGGGAAAAAGGCTAAACCTTTTTAAATTGTCATATGTCCTTTGACTGTCGAGTTATATTAAGAAAACAAGACATTCTAAATTACTTAGACCTGTATGTGGAATAGCCAACGTTTCACCATAGTTCAATAAAATTTTATTTTTCATTAGATGCTAATTTTTCATTATTTGTTTCTCTTCACCAACAGTGGGTAGCTAGCATCGATATCGTTGCCAATGAGGAGGCGAACGTGAATGTGCTGGTGAAGTTGTCCGAGTCATTTACCGAGCAAGCTGGACAGGTTGGAATACCACGCTTTCACCGGCTCCATTACGTTGACAGATATTAATTATTGAACGTTGTTCTATCAAGGGAAGCTATTATTGACTTCCTATTTGAATAATAGAAAGTTTATTAACAGCGTTTAAAAATCCCAGTGTTGGGGTAATTTCGACCTTGTTATGAATTGTAAATAATAATGTTATTAAAAATTGATTAAATATGTTATGTTTGAACATTTAAGGATTATGTTTAATTTGCATAGTACAAACTAATCGTACAGGTTCCCAAAAATAACTTAAAGTCGTGCCCCCAATAAACCCAACCTCTTGATAACCCATGGATTACATTTATAATATAATCCATAGTATAACTCAGCTGCAGGATCATACAAACAAGCATGAATGAAAACCCAACTGATGGATAAATCAACAATTTTTGGTAATTCCCAGTACACAGCACGTATTGGAAACCCAACTGGGAGGGTCGAAATATCCCAGCATGTGTTTTGTCCAATGTTTATCCAGCACTGTGTTACCAAGTAACCAAGTAGAATTTTTGTTTTTAGATTGTAGCTGTGCAGAATGGATATCTGTGTTATCAAGGTAGCTTGGTGAGAAAATCACAAAGAATATGATGCTCACAGTTATGGATTATTGAATGCTTTTCTGTCAAGGGAAAACAATGCCTTGCCGTTTGCAAATGGCTGGATAATTACACATCAACCTACATTTTCATTCAATGGCCAAAAACTGGATAACTATATCGATATCTGTGCCGAATAGATTTTTTCATTATTGTTGTGGCTAGATTTGAAGTAAATTGTAAACCCAAGAAGTGATGGCATTCTAAATTATGAAATATGTATTCGAATGGCATATTTTCTAAGCAAAGTAATCAGACTGTTGCCCTTTCCAATCGCCTGCTATCTGTTCTTGCAGGTGACAGCAGATGTGGCCCAGTTGCTAGGGGACCAGAAAGTTGAAGCCATCTTGTGCGTGGCAGGCGGATGGGCGGGTGGAAATTGCATCTTCAAAGGTTAAAGCTCAACAGAATATTGCTGAGATATCATCAGTTAATTTTGAACACCGCCGCGTTGATGCTATATCACCCTCGAAAATATCAACCCCCCCTTTACAAGCAATTTCCCCTTAGGCTGAATTCACATTAGGCATTCAACAGGGGAAGTTGTTTTTTCTGTTTCATTCTACAGTGTAGAATATAATTAAAGGGTTGGTTTGTTATTGCAACGTGTCTCATTAAAGACAACACTTTGTCTTATTTGATGTCGTTTTAGACCTGTACAAAAACTGCGACATGATGTGGAAGCAGAGTGTTTGGACATCAACCATCTCTAGTCACCTGGCAGCTTTACATCTAAAGCAAGGGGGACTCCTCACCCTGGCTGGAGCAAAAGCATCACTGTCTGGCACTAGTGGTAAGTGGTCAGGCTCTGTTCTGAGCATCTTTTAATTCAGAGTTTAGATTTTTGAAGGACGTTTGCCAATATCCATTGCCAAAACAAACCGCAGCTAGTTTGATCACTTTTAAAACAGATCCCATGGGTTACAATGAAATAAAATTAAGCTTGTGGCATGGGATAAAAATGGGACAACATGTTTCATGTTGTCGCTGTCTAGTGAAAAGAGCAAAACTTTATTGTTGCCATTTTTTATTCATGTGGTTCATTATATGTATTAATGGCAGGGTAGTTTGTATACTCCATTCAAAATCCTCTGAACACGCAATTGAAAACTTTTACTGTAATGATTTGAGGTAGGCAGGATCTAAGCGCGGACACGATGTGCAACAAAAGGGTTTAATGTGGGAACTGAGACAGTTAAAATAACTAGAAAGTGACAAGAAAATGGCAGGCCGGCAAAACTACAGACTAGTGGCAGATATATTCAAAAGACTCACATGACGCAATGATTGACAAAGGGCTAACGGAAGAGAGCAAACTATATAAGGAGCTAACGAGGACTAAACAACAAACAGGTGAAAACAATCGGAACGAAAGGACAGGGCACATTCAGAAACAAAAGACAAGAACCAAATAAAACAGGCTACGTACAAAAACAGAAGCACAGAACAAAAAGGAACCAAATAGAACCTCACATTTACGATAGAACTTGAAGTTTTGAAATTATACTGTACTGTTGAAAATAAGGCAGGATATGTATAAAAAACATGTTAGTGTTTTTTAAACTACGCTTTTTTACATCCCCCAGTGATACACATTTAATATACAGTTTGTAATGTCATTTTCATTATTTCATACTTTTATAGGGAGGGAAATTAACTTTTTCATTTTTTAGAAAGCCCCATGCCGATCCCTGTGGGGTTTTACCATGTGAATACCCAGAGAACAATATACATTCTAACACCAGGACACCTAAAATCCCTAATCAGCAGTCGCTACAAAGCCACCGCTTTCATTGGCTGCTAGAACAGGGAGGGGAATGAGTCAGCAGAATTTTGCTCCCTCAGCATGTAGACATGGTTAGAGCATATAGCACTGCTCCCCCATTGAACTGTAGCTTACTGTGGCATCAAGGCCTACACTAGACACAGGGCAGGACAATCAAGAGATTTCCCCTGGGGATTTTGTTTAAAATGACAACTTTTGACAGTACTATGTCAATTACACGATTTGTTAACATCTAAATAAACATACAGTTTGGTATTGAAGAATGTTATGTTGTAATTACTTGAAGTCTATGATTGAGCCCACAAGATGTACTGACTTTCTAAATGATAGTTCAAGTTCATTGACAGTGCTCAAAGTGTGTGAGTTTTCGAAATACATTGTTAAAGCCTTTCATATAAGCTGGTACAAAGAGGTACCCCAAATGCATTACATTTTCATTTGACATGCAAAGGCTTTGTTCTACTGACAACAAACAAGACCTTGCATGTGTTAAAGGATTACTTGTGCTGATATTTTAGTTGCATATTAGTTCTTAGTGATTTAATAGCTAGTAGTTTGTCTGATTTAAAGACATTCTATACAAGCTTTACTACTCAATATACTGCCTTTGAACAGTTTGGTGACCAGTGGTGTCAGGAAAGCTAATCTTGCTAAGCCAGACTAAGATGCAGACAAGCAGTAAGCTAAATTCTAGACATACCATCCTGTCACAAATTGAACCATCACATATCTTACATTTTTATGTGTGTGTGATTCAGGACACATTCTTTGGGGGGATTCATTCAGTTTCAAATGTGTTTCATTGTGAAATAATGATAACAGGTAAATATGAATCCAACGATGCTGGTGCTTCTTTAGGTGGAAAACAATGGAACACACGAAAGTATTCAGCCCAAACAGAATGAACAAAAAATACATTGACATACTGGAGTAGAAAATACTGACTCTTAAATTCAAACATAATTGCCAGAGTAAGAAGCCAAATGCTTTACATTCAATCTCTTTCTTAGATGTTTCACGTTATCTGGCAAAACCTGGTAGTTCTTCCAACCTTCTCAAAACCACCAACACCAGGTTATGGTGAACCAAAGCCTGTCTGACAACATCTTAAAAATTCCAGACCAGTAGTGATATAAGATAGGACAAAGAAAAAATACATTGAGTGTGCCATTCTACAAGCAGTGTTTGTCTCACAGGAGAAAGATTCCCGTGAGCTGCCCAGTAGTCAGTTAAACAAATACATATGTACTCATAGCTATCCTTACAGTCGGTCACAGGTAATTCAGTGCCCAGGTCTTCCATCCACTTACTGGAATCTGTGTGGGTTTGGATGACAGATTGCACTGTGTCATATAGTCGGCATGTCTGCTTCAACGATCCTGAACAATGTTTAATGTACCCAATAAACTTACAAGGTCTACTGTAGCATTGTCCCGTGATGGGAGTCGTCGCATTACATATTGTTTTTAAATATCTGGGGAAATTGAAGAAGATATTTTCAATAAAATATTTTTACGCTGGCAAAGTCTGTTTTCTATGGAGAAAAATGTCATGGGTCTTCAGTTTATAAGTATTATGGTAATGGGAAAAACAACAATGTAGAGCTAACGCCACCTCTTTCGCTCATTGGTCAGTTCTTCAAAGGTAGCTGTGGCATGCGTCTTCCACTCGTTGAGCGTGCGGAGAACATTACATTCTTGAAATAAGCATTTTGGTAGAAAACTCTGCCTATTGCTTCCAGATGCTATATGCAGAAACATTAATTGGGAAGTCAAAAGAATACCTCTGAAGCAAGCAGTCTTCTCTCGAACAGAGCCCAAAGCACCCAACATGTTTGTTCATCATGTATGTTTTTTTTATGTGCATCACCAATATCATAGTTTTATATAAAAAATGTCAGTAATTTAGCAGCCACTCCTGTCTAGGGTTTGTGCATCCATCCACGTGCAACTCCATTGGTGGAGCATGGTACTTTGAGTTCCATGGAGGACCTAAATACAAAACGTATGCACACACAACTGTAGATTCCTCTGAAATAGGATCTACTGCTTTGTGACTAAAATGCAGGGTTTTTCCAGCATTTAAAACACAAAAGTGACGCCTTCCCATAACCTCGTACCATCTGTGTCAGTATGGTATAACTTGATTTTGTGCTCATACATACAATACCAGCGAAATACTGCAGCAAATGTGATGGTAGGAGGAAACTTTCTCCATATTGGCAGTGTTGCCAGGTTTGAAGGACTCCTACAAATTGGGAGGACTCTTAAAAATGTTTTATGTGCTTGGACAGGTTGACATCCAGTAGAGCATGTGGGTTGGGGTGCCACAGTGGCATAAATTTGAGCCAAGAAAAAACATGTAAATATCATCTACATTTTAACATTTACTGTGATTACTTTCATGTCTATGTTATGTTGGTAAAATTAACTGGAATGGTTTCTCTCTTTATCGGATTCAGATGTCTAAATTAAGGAGTAAATTATGATATTTTACATTCTAAATATTGATCCGAAAAATCCGGACTCCAGAGGAACGTATACTTAGTGGATTCATCTTAAGATTGGTTAATGAATGGACAACCGCTCAGCCTAGTAGCAGGAACTGAGATACCTTACAGATGTCCACAATTAACTAGATAAGTCCCCTGTTTCACCATCTGTCCTTCATCCTCCACATTCTCTTCACAAGTTCTTCTGCTTTGTTCTAAGGCATGGTTGGCTATGGCATGGCCAAGGCGGCGGTCCATCAGTTGTGCCAGAGTTTGGCGGGGGAAGACAGTGGTATGCCCCCTGGAGCAGTGGCAGTGGCCATACTACCGTGAGTCAGTCTTGTATCCTGCCAAAGAGTCAGTTAGTCATAATAATTATTTATTGATTTATTAATTATGAATGGGAATAGGAAACACCAGCACTCATTGGAAATAGTCATTGGAAGATGATTGTAATTTGTAAGAGGAATATATCAACTGTATTAATTCATTACATTTTCATGTGCTTTTTTATTCTTTCTTTAAGTATGATAAGCTTAAAGCGACCTCACTTAATCCTTTTTGTACTCACAAATAGATAGCTTTCAGTTAATACTGTGAAATCAATCAACCAATCCATGTAAAACACATTTTTTGCAATGTCACCATGAGAAGCATGTATCCATGTTCATTGGTATGTATTTTCAGAGCTCTGTTTCGTACATTCCACCAACAAGTAGTTAGAATGAGGCCGCCTCCCAGGCTGCTACTAGCTGTCACATATGGTTAGCATTACTCCATGACTTGCAGTTTGTCCCGTGCTACCAATGTGTATAGCAGAAGGGTTGCTTGATTCACAGCAAATGTTCTTCTTCGAAAAGCGGTAACTAACTCCAACTGCACAAACTCAAACACACAAAGAATTCAGAAATATACAACATGTAACATTATGAGTCAACTATGCAAGAATGTACATGGAAACATTTCTTTTTTACAATCCTGTGATTTTAGGAAGTGGAAATTTAAAATAGGCTTGTAACATTTAATGTAAATTAATGTTAACATAGCGTACACTCTTTGCCCAAATAAAATATGTTGTCAACCCCCCAAATGTTTTACTATAATCCGTTTAACGTTTCCTGTTGCTATAGGAGTCTTTTACTGCTTTTGATAAACTCAGTCAAATTGAGCTATGCAATCTTCAGAAAAGATAATTCTCATCTAAAAACAGAAGTATTGAAAAGCTTTCATCAAAGAGGTTGTTGGATGCCTGCTGGCTGGTAAATAAGTCAACAGAGATGTAAGCTTTAGCTCTGCTGTTGTGTTTTAATCTTCAGACAAGAGGCTTACACAGGGCCGTTAAAATGGGTCTGGGGCCAGAGCTTCAGGCCTCTGGCAGTCAGGTCTTACTACTGCCAAAACGTTATCATGTGACTTAATTACACAGGGTAACCTTGGATACTCCAATGAACAGGAAGTTCATGCCTGACGCAGACTTTGGTTCCTGGACACCGCTGGAGTACATTTCAGAGTAAGTGGCATGTTGTGGAAGGTGGATTATTTACTGATATTTAGTTAATCTTGAGCTTTTGTAATGTGTACTAAAAGATTGTTGTCAGATGCATTAATGCAAAGGTTTAGAACATACACGTTTCTTGTTGATTCCTGTATAAAATCAGATTGTATTATTTTTTTATTCAAGTGTGTGCATACACGTAAGTGAAAAGGCCAGCCATTACATTATGGCTTTAAGAGTACACTGATAAAAATATTGGATTCATGATAACAACTGTGATAAAAAGGTTTACTGACAGTTCACAAGTTTTAAAGTGAACAACTTAGAAGTGGAATCCCTTAATGCACCACATTTTCTGAGCTTGCAGTTTCACACAAATTAATGGATTGACGTGCCTATTTATTTGACATGACTTTGTTCATGTCAGACTTGTTTAATCCTTTATCCTTGTCTATTGTTTTCTATGGACCCCCAAAAGTTTGTTATCTTTTTGTGTGAGTTTAGTCAAAGTCCCCTGTCTCTGCTCTGCATCATGTTACAGATTAGATTGGATTTGTTTTATAATCCCAGAAGGGTTGGACGACATTTACCCATGCAGATTAACAGTGGGAATTGACGAGATTCAGTGGGAATTATTAGAAGCAGTGGGTGCGGGAATTCAGTTAACGCTCAGATAACCGTTTCTGCTTCTCGAATGAGAATTTGGTGGATTGGAGTAGGAAATGTGACTTGGGCCCTTGAATAGTCTGTCTAATGAAGTAGTTGCTGCTAATATGGGTCATTGGTTTACAAGATAATTGAAATCACACTTAAGCGGCATAGATATCCTATACATTCAACGTATAATTCCACATTAATAGGCATCAGTATTGAATTCCACTTGCACACTTCCACACTGTTCTAGAATTCCAAATCCCAATCAGATCTCCAAAAGTGTACTCATATACAAGTCAACCATGTCCTATGTACTGTTATTCACTTGTGTGTGTGCTTTCAGACAGTGCTATTTTAAGTTTCCTCAACATTACGAAATGTGTACTGTAGGGGTCCAACACTAGGACCTGTAACAACTGTGTGCAGACGATATGGTTATGTAGGCCATTTCTCCTAATGTTGACAAAGCGATGTGAGAGCTGCCACTGAGTTTGTTCCCCTACAAAAGGCCCTTGTAGATAAAAAAATAAATAATTATAATTTATTCTCATCAATCACATTCCCTTCTATAAATATCTGGCCGTTTGGATTGCGGAGGATATTACAAGAAACAAACCGATAAGCCAGTTAAGAAGCTTGCATATGAGAGTGATAATATCTTTCCCTTACAGTGCCTCTAAACAGGACATCAAATCTTGGATTTGTTCAGATATTTAAGTTATGTATCGTGTTAATCACCCATTAATATATGGACCCGAGAAATGGCTAAAAACAATATGAAAATGATAGATTTTAATTGTATCGCCTCTTTAGATAGTTTAGGCGATACCATGGGCATGCACTTCATCATTAATATGCGTAACACTTCGAAGTTACTCTCACACACCAACAGTTGCAACTGTCAAAAAACCTTTCCATAGAAGTTATCAACAGCACTGAACCCTCATACTCTGCAAAATGTGACACGTAAATGTAACTGTTTTTCCAGAGCTGTACTAGCAAACAGATTTCCATACGGACAATATATTTTTGTGATTGTATATCTAAATTTGTAGCTAATGCCAGCTAACGTTACCAGCCTGTGTAACTGGTATTATTACTAACTTTAACTAGTTTACACTTAGTGACTTTAATGCATGTTGTTTGTTTGTCAGCTCTGTAAGAAAATTCAGATTTTTTTTTTTTTTTACATAGTACAAACAACTAATTGTAATAGGCGCTGATCACTCAGGCTTTGCATGTTAGCCATTTTTTGCAATCATTTTGCATGGTGACCATGACTCCTTACAAATGTGATCTACTTCTGCTGGACTCCTGTTTTTTGGGAGCTGGATCAAGATACATTGCTCTACGCTCTATGCCAAACAAAACGCTAGTAAAATATGTCACTTGAATTTGCGGTATGATGCACAAGGAAGTGTTTTTTTTCAATTTCACCTATATACAGGGGAATCAAACTGAGACATAGTTTCTGTTTTTACAGTTGAGCCCTACAGTATATTACAACAATAAATAAAATAAAACATACACAAAATACAGACATGAAACATGTTACTATTGCTAGAGACAATTTAGAAAAATCCCTCACAGCCAGTCAGTATACAAGTCAAGAAAATGCACCTACAATGTGGGTGATGTCCAAATATCAATTCATAAAGATATGCAGTGTTACGACTTACATTTCTCTGATCTCTGGAAATATTTTAGAATGTTCTTTTTGGGGTGGAGCCTAACTGAATTCCATGGTCTCTTTGAATGGGAGCTTATAAACCACATCACAGCCCACTGACAACCAATGAAACGTAACCAACTGATGTTAATACTTATCAGAATTTCCAATCTCACCAACGGTATCTCCGGCTGGGGCTCAATTGATTTTCCCTGCATAGATAAAAGTAAAAACCGGATGAACTGTGATGTTTATGCAAAATGTATGCACTCCTTTCCTGAAAGTTAATACTCTAGAACACGTATGGTTGGATTCCTTGGA
The DNA here is from genome assembly GCA_016801105.1 of Esox niger. NCBI lineage: Eukaryota > Metazoa > Chordata > Actinopteri > Esociformes > Esocidae > Esox > Esox niger. The sequence continues at coordinate 17,352 of JACXGJ010010381.1, forward strand.
AGAAAGTGGAACGACTATAAAATGAATCAAACTGTGTTGAAAATAAAATCATCAGTGATTTTTTCTTCACCGAAGATCATATGCAGCTATTGCCTGATGATCCTCCATGAAGTTTGACTGCAACAGTACTACAATACTAATACTACAAATCAGACTTATCCATCTTTTGACCCATTATCATAACTGCAATTGAAAAAGTACACATTGGCTGTTGGTGTGGTTACAGGCCAAAGATGAGTCCCTTGGACTGCTAGTACCCAAAGTACCAACAGTCCAGTCGTCTCATAGTAACATTTTTCCATCTTTTAGAACTTTCTACCGTTGGGCCACCGGTGAGGATCGTCCGGTTTCAGGCAGTCTGATACAGCTCACCACCTCGGGAGGCGAGACCCAGGCCCTGCCCATGCATTAAAGGAGAGAGAGGTGTAGAGGGGAGAAAAGAAGTAACAGGGTAGGTTGAAGTGAGTCAAAAGCAGGAGAACTGAGGTATGGTTTATCAAGAAAGGATGAAGCAGAAAGATTTATGGGTAGCCAGAGAAGGCAGGAAGAGGAGGGAGGGGAATGGGAGAGGGAAAGGGATGCTTTCACAACTATTTTAGTAATCAGAATGACTAAAACAGTTGTGAGGTGAGCAGGGATGCTTTCCCTCTGAAAAATAATAGTCAAAGTCTACCATCTAGTGGTAGAATCAAACAATTGCAGACAAAGCATAAATCTTATGTACATGTACTACACTTTAGCTCAGTAATTTAGGCCTTTTTTACAACATGATTGATGGCATCCAAAGAAGAAGTAAGCCGCTGTCATACTGTCCAACGTACAATGCATTTCAATTGAGTGGCCTTACTATATGTTTTGTATTATTGTGTTGAGTGTACATGATGTGCATGTGAATGTTTGGTAAAGAAGTGCTCTCTACGTACTATTGTCAGTATCTCATTACAAATTGTTTTTATTTTGTGACCTCCTCTTTCTCAATTTGAATAAAATCAAAAGAAACCAAATAATAGTTTCTTAATGTGTTAAGAGGCAGTCAAAATACTACAACATCCTTATTAAACATATTAAATTAAACACATATCTAGACACATATCTATATCTTATTTACCTATCCATAAAGAAATATCAGTCTTCATGAGGTTGTAGACTAGTAACATTTACCTGCCTTGTCTTGTGAAATCGTGATTATGATTATTTCCTATTATAGCTTTCACCAGCAGGTGGTGCTCTGAGATAACATCTCTCATCTTACCAATCAAATTATGAAATACTGTCTTACAAGAATATACATGTATATTATGTTGGTAACAAAATAAATGGACACAGAACTATGTAGAAACGTCAACACATACAATACAATGTCCATAAGCGGAACAAGGGAACTGTGTACATGTCTCTTCTCTCTGAGACAATTAGTGAGAACAATTAAAATTAGACTACCATAAAACTTCAATTAAGCGGCTGGTCTCAAATAGCTGACTGGCCCGATTAAAAGTCATGCATCGGCACACATCTCAGCATATACATGCTTGAATCAAATAAATGTCCGGCTTAGATTAATTGTTTGTAAATGAACTTCAGCCAGTACCATAAAGATTGAGCATAATAAGATACAATAAGGAGAACAACATAATTGCCCTGAATAAAACTGCAGTCTGGTTTGATGTGGTCCATTCAACTAGTAACATGATCTCACAGTGGTAGGTTTAAATTTAACGTCTGTCTAGTGGTATAAACCTCTATTTGTACATTAAAAGTAAGTAAGGGTTATGGTAAAACTAGTCCAATGTTGTCATGGCACCACAACGTTTTCCAAAATGAGAGATACAGTTTAACAATTCATGGTAATCAATAAGACATGCTACACCGCAAACGAAAGCTTTATCTGCAAAGCGAGGCTCGCTTGAAGGAGCATATTTTTACGGCTCAAATATATTTTCCTTGCCTGGGAGAGCATTGCTGAGATAAGCACATGTACGGAAATAAGCACATAATTAAATATGAATTCACAAACAATTTCATTAATCCAAAAACTATGTTGAACATTTTTACAATGACCATGCACACATTGAAAGGTTTGTTATCACACTTTAGGCTTCTATTAAAACAGAACAATCCAAGTTGACTGGCCAAATCACTTTATTGACATATAATCACCCATTGCTACAGACACTGTGAAAGACTCAGTAAATCCTTGCTCAACAAAATAATGTACTAAATGCTTCTACCTGTTGTTTACATTTAGGTTGTTGACATCTGTAAACTTTTCTTTTTCATCACTGCTTCTCTGGGGCAAAGATGTTAAAGAACCAGTGAGAAATTGCTATAACTCTATTAACAGGCGAAATGTTTTTAAATGACCTAATATGTTCCTGATACCTTTTCTGTTTAGTTGTAATAAATTGTTTTATGTGGTCATATATTCTCAAGAAGCAGACAACAATAGCACTTTTTCTTGATGGTCCCTAACCACGAAAAGCTAAACATGCTACTTATACTTCTCCTGTCACCGAGTTAAAATGTATGTTGGCGCTATTATTTTCACACAATAAATTGTAATTATAATAGGCTGTAAGAAATTGTATAGAAATAGTCAGTGGCCGGATTTTTGTTTGTATTCCATCTTAAGTTCAAGGTGGGTAAAGTGTGGGGGGCTGCCCTCACAGTATACTGCTGTGGTGTGCACATAGTGAAAACCACTGCTGTTCCTTTCTGCTGTTCATGTCATTAATCTAATCAGGCTTCCTGTCCAGCACCCTGAAAACAATGTTCACAGTGAAATGATGATACATATTCCTCAAAGCATTGGTGTAGTTTTGCACTTAGGTCCATCCTGGGGCAAACGTTGAATATTGAAGTCTATCTGGTACGACCAATGCGCATCTATGAAGAATACAAGGGGTAACTAGGCATGCAACCACAAGGAGTCACCACAAACCCAGATCTGGACGATAGTCAGCCTAGTCTTTCAAAGGCTGATCTGCAATGGATTTGTTTTTGTAGTGTTTTAGGCTCAAACAGAATTAACCATCTCTTAATAATTGACAATAACCTCAGTGGCTACTTTTTTAGGTACGCTTATCTAGTACCTAACACACAGAACACTTTTGGTTGTGGGAAAAATGTATGTAGTGATCTATGGCTGTATGATTTGTGACAGTATTGAAATCGGTTCACAAATCCCCAAATCCTTTTTTGATAGTATGCTTTATCTATCCACTCCACATTGTCAAATCAGCCAGTAGATGTTATGAGCAAAAGTATTTATAACAACAACTCTTTGTCTATGTTGTTAAAACAAAGTAAATATTTTGTTTTGAAATAATACTTCCTAGCATTTTTACTCTCTCCTTGCTTTCAGATGCTTTTCAGGAAATGGGAATTGTATTCACACACTTATTGGTGTTGTTACTCATACATTGCCAATGGGACACGCAGTGCATTGGGGGTAACATTTGCTTAGAAACCATGTGAGGCAGTACGACAACCTGAGCGGCTTTGTCTTATTGTGTTCATCACTAAGATATAATAGTAGCCAGCCAGAGTCTGTGTAGGATGTGTTGTAGTGTGAGTAACTACAAAATGCAAAAATAATTCAAAACATGTATTTATGTCATGACAACTTGAACAGTTTGGAGTGAATAATTGACATGGTTTTATTATAGTATAGGTATTTGGCAGAATATTGTCTACAATTGAACGGATTGTCCTTGTCTAATAAAATACGTACAGAATTGCAAGAATTGTGAGAATCGCAATACATATCCTATCGAGTACCGTTCCAATAATGTATTGTGAGGTCCCTTGCGTTTCCCAGACCTATTTCTTTGTGGCATGGAGGTGCTGGAAGCATTCCTTGGGGATTTTGCTCCATGTTCACACCATAGCATCAGCCCCTGCAGATCTTTCCGGACACACAATCATACTGCAGTCCAGTTCTACCTCATCCCAAATGTTCCCTATTAGATTGACATCTGGGGACTTCGCAGGATGTTGGAGAAGTCGCTGTCATGTTCATGGAACCAGCTTAAGATGATGCATGCTTAGTGAATTGGCACATTGTCCTACTGGAAGTATCCATTTTAAAGTATGTATACTGTGGCTATAATTGGATGCACATGGTCAGAAACAAAGCATAGGTACGGTACACCACCACCAGGCTTTACCGTTGGGACAAGGCAGGGTGGATTCATGTGGTTCCCAACCATTTCTGACCTTAACGTCTGCTTGATTTATCAGACCAGACAACGTTTTTGTAGTTATCAATCATCCAGTTTTGGTTATCACATGTCCACCAATTTGCAATTGATTTGTTTTAGTGCCAATCAGTGAAATGTGGTAAATGCAGGACCTCTAGGCAAGACACATCATTTACACACGGGTACTTATAGGGGTACTTCAATGAGACCTGTGTATCCAGCCAGTGTATAGGGGTACTTCAATGAGACCTGTGTATCCAGCCAGTGTATAGGGGTACTTCAATGAGACCTGTGTATCCAGCCAGTGTATAGGGCTACTTCAATGAGACCTGTGTATCCAGCCAGTGTATAGGGGTGCTTCAATGAGACCTGTGTATCCAGCCAGTGTATAGGGGTACTTCAATGAGACCTGTGTATCCAGCCAGTGTATAGGGGTACTTCAATGAGACCTGTGTATCCAGCCAGTGTATAGGGGTACTTCAATGAGACCTGTGTATCCAGCCAGTGTATAGGGGTACTTCAATGAGA
>JACXGJ010010382.1:0-22060 GCA_016801105.1 Esox niger
CAGGTTCCGTCAGCCACCAAGGGTCTTCAGGTTCCGTCAGCCACCAAGGGTCTTCAGGTACTGTCAGCCACCAGATGTGGAGCTCATTGCTCCTTTGTGCTCTTTGTTTTAGTCTATATGTTTATGTCATTGTTTGTGTCCTGGAGGCCAGTGCAAGTCTCAGCTGTCCCAATTCTGGCATTTGCAGTCTTCTGTCATGAAGAGGTATGAACTGATGGACTCTCTCAGACCCTCACTCACAAGTGAATCATCATTGTTCTTTCCTTTTTCCTTGCAGAATATCATGCAGCTGTACACAAAGAGAAACCCAATGTGAGGGAATGATGGCCAAGAATATCAGATCTAATGACAGACGTGCATACACAGAACTTAGCATAGTAACAGTGAATTAATTCACCTGTCTATGTCTTTCCAGTTGAGGCTTGCTTTCCTGACAGCAGTGGGTGGTGGGCCTGTTACCACAGGTACGTTGTTGGACCCCTGAATGAAGCATGGTTCCCCCAGCATACAGCAGAGCCCATCAGAGCAGTCTGGAAGTAGAAGCCAATTACATTGTTACAAGCCAGCCCTCACATGAAAACAATTGCACAGACTAAATATGCTTTAAGGCTGGCTGGCTACCCAAATCCTTGGTTTGGCTGAACACTATGCCACACTCACAGACATGCGTTGTTTTCTGCAAGAAGTCTGGATCTAAGTATAATGATTGAACTATTCTAATCAATACTTTATTCTGTCATTTGTGGGGTGTTGGACGTGATGAGTTCTTCCAACTGGTGTGTTGCTTTGCCATGCAGTATCAGAAACAGAATGGATCAACCACCGAAGAACAGCTTTTCAAGCTTATGGAATAGCATCAAACACACTTTGACAGCAATTTCACTCATAATAAATACCTGACCAGATATGAATAGGAAATATATAATATTTGAGAGGAACATTTCTGCATTATTTAGGGTATATGTCTGTGAGGAACATATTAGTAGTTACAAAAGGTATGCTAGTCAAATGACTGAACAGTTTTCCTTAATCTACGATGAGATGGAAGCTAAAACCAGGAATTACATTCATTTTGCTACAACCCATTTCCATATCTGGCATTAAAGAACCCAGAGAACATCAGAACTCTCCTCAGAATCAGACACTCCATGCTTCCTGATTATTTCTGTTACGATGGATTGCGACGATTATGTAAATTGTGCTGACAGCAACGCAATGCAGTCTTTCTGCATGACGCACAAAGCCTTAGACTGAGATACGTAGCAAACGATAGGTTTCGGTTTGTGTTGTCAGGCAAGGAAATGGCCCCATAGTTCAACCCACTGCTTCTTGTGCAGAAACTTAAATGAATTGTTTGGATACAAAATGTCTTAATAGTCCTTCAGTTAATACACTTTTCTACAGTCTTGTGCACTGCTACGACCAATGCTGACCTGAATAGTGGGCCACCAGGGCTGTGAGGTTAGGGAAGGTGATGCCAGGGGAGATGTAGTGCCAACCGTTCTCCAGTTGATGGATCCGGTAATGTTTGATTGAACTACGCTCCGGGTCACTTCTCTTACGTATTGACAGGGAGTGGGCACCTATGGATGTTAGCACACTTCAGTCACAACTTTTTATCCCATTAGGTTTATAAATAAAAAAAATTAAATGTTCTTTCTTGTATAGCTTTGTGTGTTAGTGTTACGTTATCATAATATCAACATGATGTGTTGTGGGGTGTATGTCCAGTGTAATGTGTTGTGGGTGTAATGTCTAGTGTTATGTGTTGTGGGGGTCTGTCTAGTGTAATGTGTTGTGGGTGTAATTTCTAGTGTAATGTGTTGTGTGTGTAATGTCTAGTGTAATGTGTTGTGTGTGTAATGTCTAGTGTAATGTGTTGTGGGTGTCTGTCTAGTGTAATGTGTTGTGTGTGTAATGTCTAGTGTTGTGTTGTGGGGGTCTGTCTAGTGTAATGTGTTATTGGTGCATGCTTATTGGTGAATGTTTAGCGTAATGTGTTATTGGTGCATGCTTATTGGTGAATATTTAGCGTAATGTGTTATTGGAGCATGCTTATTGGTGCATGTTTAGCGTAATGTGTTATTGGTGCATGTTTATTGGTGCATGCCTAATGTAATATGTTATTGGTGCATGCTTAATGTAATGTCTTATTGGTGCATGCGTAGTGTAATGTCTTATTGGTGCATGCTTATTGGTGAATGTTTAGCGTAATGTGTTATTGGTGCATGCTTATTGGTGAATGTTTAGCGTAATGTGTTATTGGTGCATGCTTATTGGTGAATATTTAGCGTAATGTGTTATTGGTGCATGCTTATTGGTGAATGTTTAGCGTAATTTGTTATTGGTATGTCTAGTGTAATCTGTTGTGGGTGTATGTTTAGCGTAATGTGTTAGGAAAACTAAACAGACCAGGGCGGGTCTGACTTTCACGGATCAGAAAAGAGCCAGTCTGGTTGTAGGGCAGCAACAACAGCTCCTCAGCCTTCTCCCTGCTGAGAACCTCGTACTGCCACCTAGGCCAAGAGAATAGAGTTCGACCCATAAATAGACAGATCCATGTCAATACAGCATCAAAGTAGAATACAGAAAGACAGATCAGCAGACTCACCTGTTGTACACTCTGGTTGTATAGTTGCTGGGGATGTAACTCTCATTGCCTGTGGCAGAGGATCTTACTTTGCACCATTCCCCCTCGCTATATGGACATGCATTAAAAGGAAAATACAGTACCACTGTAATGTCAGGCGAAGTATTTGTCGTAGGAGAAGCAGTACGATTAGTAGTGGTAGGATTACTAGTAGTAGCAGTTATCTAGAGTTGTAGCAGTCACAGTGAGGGTGGTTTCTGTTGTATTAATAAGTAGAGGCTATGGTTACTTACTCTGAAAGCACCGTGAGTCTCTCGCCCACATTGATGCTGCTGTGTGCTGGATGTCCGTTAGGATAGTTGTACAAGGCGACTACCACATACCTGTTGCTCTCTATGGACAACACAGAGACATACATGGTTGGTGTCACTCAGTTACTATGACAATCGTGAACTATGCATTATTTTTATGCTGCAAACAGAAATGTCCAGACAAATTTACATCATGAGTAACAGTTCCCATATGCTGTACGATAAATGCAGAAAATCAGAGTCTGATCTCAGAGGAGATCCCATAATCGGTTGTTAAACCAACTTTTTACCACAAATTGTATAGTGCATTAAATGTGTTGTATACAATTTAGCCTACTTAAAACAGAACTATTGTAGAATGCACATACAAGCACTGGTCAAAAGGTTGTTGTTTCTTTTAAAAGGCTTAATTCCAATAGTCCCAGATGATACATAGAAGATAAACAGCTGCCAGGCTGAGTTTAAATGCTTTTCCATACATGCTGTATACTCAGTAAGTGTCTCCTGAATGAATTGTATTTTAATTGGACTTGTTTTGCCCACCAAGGTTTATCCTGGCCGATTGCCCAGAGCCTTGTCCTATACTGTGCCTGGTCTAACATGGAGTAAATGCCTTACCCGTTGTGACTGATCCAGCTGGCTGTTCCTGGGCCAGCAATGCTGCATGACTGCCGGATCCCCGACGTGCTTTACTGATCCCACTGCCCATGGTGAGGTGGAGCTATTAAGAGATCGTCACCGGGTCACTCTTTGGGCTGGGGGATCACAGGTATTGATTATTTACAGTTAGTTAGTAATGAGACACTATAGTATGGAGAGATTTAATTCTTTAAATAAGCAATTGCTCTTCACATATTTTCCTGGAGAAAAAATATATAATTGCAAAAGAAATGTGACAACATTGTCTTCTGGTGGATTATTCCACCAGTCACAGTTAGCAAAAAAAATGCAAAAAGATTTTCCTATGAAAATATTAATCACTTCTATTTGCTTGGTTTAATAGGGCAGCAGCTGCACTGTTCAGACACCTCAAACAAAAGGAGGGAGGAAGTTCAAACCATGTTTCTTCTTAACCCTAGTTTCCAACCACACACTTGTTTTGTACAAAAGGTGCTGGTTGATGAGCGTTCTAGCTGGCCTCTTTACGTTTTCCAAATGTGTTGTGTGAAAGCCTACATTTAAAATGGATTCAAATTAGACAATGTGTCACTAATCTACACAAAATATCACATGATTTTGAAGTGGAGTTTGGTAAAATGTTGTATGTTTTTTTAAATTACAGAATAAAACTGGCACAGTCTGCTTTGTGTTAGCAACTTAAGATTCCCAAAAATATTTTTTTACTTTAAATATGAAATTGGCTGTCTGACAACAACTTGATGGACCAACAACACGACGGCACTTGAAGTAAAATATAATAATGGGCAAATGAGTTTTAGAAAACAAGACTCAAAAGTAATGTAATTAAAAACCTAAGGTTTGCTGAATTAGGTAGTTGAATGCTTACTTAACTCAAGATGGCATTTTTTTTTTTAATATTACAAAATAATTTAAATCCTGCTTCTACTTGACATGACAGTATTCTGTGTAGGAATTTGACGAACATGACCAATTAATTTCAAACCTACAATCGGAAAAAGTTAAGGGATTTAGATACTTTCCAAAGGCAATCGAGGGGCCATTATCTGAATAAACCATTGATGTAAACCAGCATGCCTGTGTCAACCAGATGTTGCATCATAGATTTGGGATTTGAATAAACATATCATGTGTGACAATGCCAGTAAACCATAACTGCCTTTTGGTCAACAGGAACCACAGAAGATGAGGTATTTAAAACACACGGAAATATACATTCTAACAGAACCTCATTATTATGTAGCATTTTACTAGTACTATATGCTCACTCAAGCATCCTAACAGACAGATGTAATTTGGATTTGTCTGAACACCACAATCTAATGCTTAAGTAACAGGCCATCATTGAGGGAAAAAAACTATTGTCTTTGTTCCATAGTGCCTTGTGTCCTGACAATTTTTGACCATCAAAAAATATATTTTCATAAATAGTAAAGTCTAATGGTATTTAATATCATATGCCACAATCACTGAGTAAAAAGCCAGATGGCACAAGTGTCATGGGATGGATGGACAAGCTGGCAGGACCCATATAAGTGACTGAAATGACTGGCCCCCATTTGTGTTCCCATATACATACGCAGCTCATAATTAAATGACAGCTGTCTACAAAACAGGAGTCAGCTAACATAGAAGCTGTGTAGACATGGTTGAGCATTGTAAAAGACATGCCATGAATGGAATATTTTCTTAAGATTAATCCTATACATACATTCGTCCCTTGTCACATCTGTAAATATAAAATACAACTGCAATTACACTGAGACTGATTAGCTCAAAAGACTTTTACCATGATGATATGTTAATACTCACATTATTGCCCATTAAGGTCCCTGGTGATGGGCTGTCCTCTGGTGCCAGGGGGTTGAGTTGTTATCAGTGCTGAAGACTAACACAGTAAGATGTACAAACCAGAGGCTCAGTGGTTGAAGGAGTCCAGTGGGGCAGTGTCACAGGTCTCCTAGAATTCCCATGTGAATCACCAGTACGATGTTTGCAAGTGAGTTAGACACTGGTGGCGACAGCATGTTCTCTGAGATGTTCCAACGGGGAAAGGAGCCAGGGCCTGTAGGTGGAGGTCCTGTAGGTGGAATGAAGTGTTCTGCAGTACAAGTGGAGATGTGACAGGGGTTTTTATGTTCTTACTCTGACATGCTTCCTGTTTCAACAAGGCCGGCAACATTTACGCACCACAACTTCAAAGACACTGAGTTAAGAGAGTGAAACAGAGACAACCGAGGGAAGTCAAGGTGAGGCATGATGCATATTTTATTAAACAGTATTTAGGGTACAATGGGGGCAGTAGCAGAGCCATCCAATGACGACTCCACGCAGTGGTATCTGGCAGACAGCCGTAACTTCAGGCAATCGAGAGGTGATTATATCGGTCTGTACAAGCATTGTTTTGCAGCAGATTCTGCATAAGTGGCAGCATTGAATGCACAACACAAAGTGAGGTCAAAATATTTCCTGGAAGGGTTGATCTTCATTTGACATTGAGGTAGAGGTGTGGGGAGGATCAAGGTTGAGCAATAATTACCACAGTAATAAGTGTCCTGGATAAAAGGCTTGACTATTTGAAGCTGTAGTGAATAATTAAAAGAAATTACAGGTCACACACACCCCACCTCTGTTTTTGGGAAAAACTGAGGGACAGGCTTACAGAAATACAACCACTTAAGGGCTATGGATGCAAAGACAGACCATAGTTCTTTTTAAAGGGTATTTAAAGTGCTCAGACTCCTACGGGAGAGCAGCTCTGACCCATCTCAGTTAAAACACTTCTCTGTCTGCACAACAGTGGTGGGACCGGCTTCCCCTTGAAGAGATTTTCTGAAAACCTTTGAAGAGTACACTGATGTGAGTCACTCTGGATAGGTCTGTCTTAAATAGCTGAAATGTGAACTGGAATTAGCCAAATCAAGTGTCGAATGTTCCACCAAGCTCAAAGGATGGTTTTCTTCCAGCGGGATATCACAAAAAATACACATAAAAAGCATTCAAGAATGGTTAAGAGAAGTTGCTTTACTTTTCATGAGTGCCTGCAGAGTGACCAGATCTGATATTTCAAACCGCATGCTATTAAACTTGTTTACTGAGTAAAAAGACAGACAGGCAGGGGAAGAAAGTAGCTCGGGGAAACAATGTAGTTACTTCAAGCTTTATTTCATTATAAGTACAAATTGTTATAGTCAGCATGGAATGACTTACAGCACACTGCCATAGCATGGCGACAGAGCACAATGCATCACCACAAGCTAACAACATGAACGATACAGAAATCTAAATTTTCACTACACTATCCAGTCTCTGAAACATCTGACCGGTTGCATTTTTTAGAGTGTTATTTACTAAGGGAAATCAGAAATGCTTTAAGTTAGTAGAAAATTTTAATGTATATATTTGTGGAGTCATACAATAATTTAAGAGTCAGTAATGTTCTCTGTACCTCAATTGAGCCCTGTGCTAGATAATTTAATGAGACTTAAAACATAATCAAGGAGTTGCTTTACAATGCAAGTATACTACAGTATTTGGGTTATTTTCTCAGCCTGTCAGTAGCAATGAGGGTATAAAAAACAAGCCATTTCCAATAACTTGTTTGAAAAATAACAAAGAACAAAAAAGTTAATATTTGTAGATACATCCAGACAGAAGCGTTTCTACAGACACGTCCATTTAGTAACTAGGGTCATGCCGCCATCGTTGGTATTAAGGTACAGAACAAGAGCAAGTTCATCACATCATTTTACAATCCAGGAACGCAAAGGTATTCTTCACAAATCACAACATAATAATAATAAAAAACAACAGAAGGAGATTTTGTATGTAGTAGGAAAGGTGTGCAAGTGAGTCTACATGAGACAGTGATTTAGGAACGGACCATTAAGTAGTGGGATCGAGGGGGGTTGTGATTTGGTCTGATCTGAACATAAGGTGAGGAAGACCAGGGGAGAGAGGAAGCTTTACTCCTAATAGAGAACTTTACAAGAGAAAACTATTTTCCATCTCTCCTATTTAAAACAGACAAACTGACCCAAATAGTGGTCAGAAATACAAATATAGCTTATTTCTCAAAAATAACAAAAAACACCTATCCCTTCTTTAATGGGAAGGGCAGTAGAGGGTAAAACCAGACCATCTCCTGTCGGCTAACTGACATCCAGGTTGCCATTCCAGGGCTGTCATGCACAGACAAACCTGATCAATACACAACAATGAGAACATAGCAGAGGACTGCTTCTGGCTTAATACATAAGCATTCTGAACATAATCAGATAACCCTTGGGACTCAAATGGTCTCTGACCAACAGCTCAGGAAAGGAAAAACGGGGAGAAAGCTAGAGACAGAGAAAGACAGGAAAGAAGGGTGGCTTTCCGGGCAGGTTGCTTTAGCAGGACACCTCCATGGTCTGCGGCCGCGCCTGCTCCACAGCTGGGCCGGCGGCTGTGGCACCCTCCAGCTGCGTGTGGGTACGGCTGCGAGTGCCCTCGACAGACCCCATGCTGGAGGCAGAGTGGGTACGAGAGCGTGCCAGCCGGGTCATACTGGCTGTGGGCACTACAGATGAGAGGGAAAGAAAGAAATGGGAGCAATTATGACAAGTGAGGAATGAGGATATTTACAGTGTGCATGTGTAGGTGGGGGGGGGGGGGCTTGCTTTGGAGAACGTGAGCAGGGGTTGGATGCTGGTGATCATACCACAATCGCTAATGTATAAACATTCCCAATTAATGACGGGTCGGCCTGTAGCCCAGGGAGAATAATGAAGTCTAAATAACCTAAAGGCGCATTCTGATCTTTACCAAACGCTACCTATGCTGCCATTTATTAAGTCAGAGAGTAAAATGACATCAGCTAAGCAAGAATGTTGGAAATTTCACCACATTTCATAAGTATATCAATCTTATTCCAGGGTTTGAAATCTCTGACTATTCATTATTCTCCCATAAAGAAAAGAAATTGCCGGATCTGGTCAAATTCCAATTCATTTTTACTGTCAGAGAAAAAATGAATAAACATGAAAAGGCTAATATGATAATGCAGCATGCACAAGAGATTTGAAGGCAATCTGAGCAGAAGACAAAATGACAAACAGAACAAACTGACAGACAACCATGTGATAAACATCAGACCAACGCTCTCAAATTCTCTCAAACCACACAAGTTATGACCGCATTTCATGCTTATAATCTCGTAAAATCAGAGAGACTTGTGAGGAATGGCGACAGCGTGAGCCGGCAACCAGCAATGGGCAAACAGGGTGGCAGGACAGATCACTGGAAGTAGAGACTGGCCAAGCCAAGACTGCTACCTATGTTCCTTGGTACCTGATTGGCTGCTCAGATGGCTAAGCAGTACAAGAGGGACTGTTAGCATTGACAGAGGGGCAGGGAAGGGAAGCAGAGAAGAAATAAAGGAGGGGCACAGAGACACTGTCAGATTAATTCCAACTTCATAAACCAAAACATGTTTACTACAGCTAGACCTAGGATTGACTTAAAGCACCACCATGTACAAATTGTTTTAACGGGATCTACTTTGATTAGTATTACATTTCCAATACCTAACAACTGTCAAAACCGCTACAACTTATCTCTAGTTTTTCTCTTAAACCAAAAGGAATTACACTTGTGGCCTTGAAATTGCTTTGAGGTAAGGTGTGTTTCAGGACAACCAGCCTAATATACTGTCCAATTCGGTTAGTTGGATGTGTGCCCACTAAAAATTCACCTATAGAGCTAGTCTACGGAGTTAATCACATTAAAACAAAAGTTCAACAGGGCCTCAAGAGCTCTTGACTGAAGTGTTTAAACTCAAGTCACTCTCCTGAGAGCACAGTGCTTTCCCTTCAACACAACAACCTGCTTGGATGGGAGCGAAGACAGAAAGCTACAGAGAAACAAAGGTTCAGCATGGAACAATGTGTTGGTGAAAATGCATCACAGACTTGTTGCCTTGCAATGTACTGTTTCTAATGTGCAGGCCTGCTCAGAGCAAGGAAGGTACTTTCTGAAACTTGCCAGGGATTTTCTGTTGTGGGTGAAGATTCTGAAAATAAAGTATGTGCGATGGGGAGGAGACCGAGGGGAGAGGGGAAGAGAAAGTGAAGGTTCAATACAAAAACAAGCAAAGAGCAAGGCGGGCTATCAGAGGTGGAGTGGAAATAGATTAAGCTTATAATGTATTCCACAATTATTTTTCATTGAAATAACTAGGACCGAAATTTTGAATAAGCCAAAAAGATCATCTTTAAGGAATCAGATTCTTCAAGTAAAGCAGAGTAAACCCAACTACCAATCCCAAATGGACCCCTGGTCCAGCCCCTAGGGAAGAGCGGAGAGTGCCTCTCATCACATATGGCAGATGAAACATCAAGCGGGATGATCTGAGGGATAAACTGGGTTCTTCCTCAGTGCTCTGAAGCATCAACGTGAGCCCATAAAGAGACCAGTTTCCTGACGGCAGCATCCTGTGTGTGTCTGTGGTTGTAGCACACAAACTGCAGACATACACGCCAGGCCGGCCTGGCTACTCAGAGCCCTCAGGACTCTCTGGGGCTTGCTTGTCAAGTGTAAACCATCATTTTGACACAAAATGCGGGACTTATGAATATGACCGTTTGTTTCAATGTTGGCACATTTGCATCCAGATTTTACAACAGTTACGCACAAGGGCAGTGGTGGAAGGGAACTACTTCTGAAATAGACTTGCTAACGTGCGAAATGTATTTTCAAAAATAATGAATTTGACTTTTTCAGTGCATTCAATGTTTTCATTCAATGGTTAACAGGCAGCAATATTTCATGTAATTTGATGACTGAATGATCAGTGAATTTGTAGTAATTAGATGATACATGGTAGTTATCGGTATAAATATACTGGCCTAATGCAAAACCAATGGTGAATTATTATAAGACAGAATTGCACATCCTTTTCAATAGGACAATGCCAGTCTGCCACCTCACCCAGGATGAGCCAGCCAATAAACGCCCACAAAAAAGTACACATTTAGAACAGTATTGATAAATAAGGCCCTAGGTCCCCTGGACAGGCAGGCCCTGCTGTGGGTTTAAAGGAGCCTTGAAATAAGAACATTAATCTACCACTGAGATTAACATACCTGCTGGACAACCACTGAAGCAACAAGGATGTGGAAGTATTTGAAAGTACAAGCACGCACACACCGTCAAGACACAAAGAGCGTATATCAATCAGCTCCAAATCAGCAGAAATCTCAAATTGGGCATGGTTTACTTCCTCCTAAATATTGTAATTACACCTGGTGAGTTCTTTACCCTTTGAAATACCAATATATCAGCAATGAAATCCATAAAATGGCCATATTGTAATATGGTACAGTCAAAGATGCCTCCATAGCAGATTGTTAAAGCATTTGGAGGATATATGTAGGCCTCCTGCAAAGAAAATGTAACTAGGGCTTTTTGATTACATTTCTGATTACTTCATACATCATCTTCCTCGATTCAGTTTCCCACTCTGAGAACATCAGGCATACAAGGGTGAGAGAAAGTTTGTAAATTCTTTAGATTTGACTTTATGTGATGTGTCATATCTTAGAAAACAATGTTGTTAATCAACATAGTTTTGTTTTTTATTAATTCTGTAAAATAAAACACTAAATATCTGTTGGGAAAAGGATAACTTTAAATGAACCAGATCACTTTGCTGCCCCATCTGTGACATGTCATGCTAGCGGTGTTCTTTACTTCATTACACAATGACAATTGTGCTTTTTACTCTATAAACTCGCTGGATGCATTTTTGGTTTTGTTCACATCTTTGTTTTGCCAAAAATTTACTTGATGGTAAATGATGTCTGGAGTAATTAATTTTAGAGAATTAGATTTATTTTATTCATCTTGTTAATGCAAAGACAAAAACAAATACTGAAAAGTTAGCCTTCAACAAAACATGTTCATCTCTCAACAACAATAACAGGAAAAATTTGCATTTTTATACGTTCTCTTGGTTTCTGTGACTATATCACTTCAATTATTCAAAACATAAATCAACAAATAAAAAGGAAATGCATATGCATTCAATACGTTTCTAAGGATAAAAGCTGTCCTTGCAAAGCATATGGGACAAACTACTGAACTGTTGAATACTTTATTACACGTCATATAATTAATCTAAAGCTACAAAACTTTTCCACTGAACAATGTAAATGTTTGATCAATTTACTCAAAGAAATAAAAAAATAGTGTTGCGCGTCAGGACAAATCTCGCATTTCATGTCAAATTTATGCAGAAGGGTAGAAAATTGTATAGGGTTAAAAAATTACTCTCACCTCTGTAGGTTACATGAAGAGAAAAATGAAAACAATTTCTAATTTCTGACTCATTTCAAAGCCTATTCAATATGGCACAATATTTGTCCTGCCTTAAAGAAGTTATTTCAAATGTTTCCATGAATGCCTGAGTGACAGCAGCAGAAACAGAGACATGCATATTTTCTTGAGTTCGGCGCTGAGGGAAAATGCAATACTGGTGATGTAGCTGCTCTCATTTATTATGATTGTTATAACGACTCTTCCGTCCCTTGTTTTTTACTATAAACCTGAATGCTTAACATGGTAATGTATATCCAGCTTTAAACCATCCATTTTCACTCCACAAGCAATCAACTTACTGAATAATGTTTATATGAATAAAATGTAAACATTTTCAAGTGCTAAAAAAAATCCTTTATCTCATAGAGATCAGAGAGCCAATGTAGTTTGGCAAAGCTATAAGATACAGTGCCCAATGAGTAAATAAAATGAACTGGCTTGCCATATGTTTGTTGTCTAAGAACCAGATCTGCTCAGTAGGCCTAAATAATCCACACCCTTAAATGAGGGCTGGTAAACCCCCTGTGGTCTAGGGCACTGCATCTTAAGACCTGGGGAACCATTCTCACGTGTGTGTTCAGAGATCCAGCACACTGGTGTGTACAGGGGAAGACCATGCAGACCATTCATGCTTTCTACAAGTCAGCTATTTACTCAGCTTCAAATAACTACTTACTCCCGTTGTTAAAAGTCACTGCAAACAGACAGGAAACAAGGTTAGCTTGAGGTTAGTTTAATTTCCATTCTGAATAATTACTTCACAGTAATCCTGGACATGTTATGTTAACCACAGCTGTTCCTCTCTTTTCTTTAAGTGCCACCCGAACGCTCTATTCGGTGTGTGTGTGTGTGTGTGTGTGTGTGTGTGTGTGTGTGTGTGTGTGTGTGTGGGTTTGTGGCCGTTTGCATAAAGCTGACCCCAGAAAGGGTTGTGTTATATTAAATAAACATTCTCAGACATAGAGACTTCAGTAAACAGGACATACAACAGATCACATATAACATGTGAACAGATTGGTACAAACATAAATCAAACATTACAGACAACTGAAGTAATCTGAGAAAGAAACAATGATAACGGAATTGAACATGTGGTACTCACTGTAACCCATTCCTTGGACAAAGTACTTGAAGGCCTCTGCAAGTTTACCCGGCTGCAGGACACGAACAGAAAACTCATCAGTTAAACAATACTGGGAATGTGTACGGGCCATTGGGATTGAATAGTTAAAGCTAAACACAGCATGTGTCCTTGACTCACCTGGATGACCTGAGGAAGCCCACCACAGTCTTGCATCTAAAAAGAAGTAACCAAAATGAGCAACATGCCAGTGGGTAGAATCTGACAGGAATATGCCATTAGTCCAAATACTGTTACAACAGATATGCATCAACAAATGCCGGGACAACAGCATTAATATTCATGTTTCCACCAACAAACAAATAAATAACTAAACACACCTTTAGAAGGGTTGTTTTGGTTGGATTTAACCTGGAGTTGCATTCAACCTGAATCCAGGAACAAAACATTGATTGATTAAACAGGATTATGCCATTTAATTCCTAGAGATGGCAGACATTTCCTACATTAGATTACTCTTACTATTCACTATATTGTCATCAGCTCTTATGATTCTCAAGTTCAGGAATACTGTAAAATGAAAACAAATACTGTTCGCTAAGGATAGTGGTCAAATATGAAAACAGTCTGTACTGACAATGCTAAAACATGCCAACAGTCAAGGCTGGCCATACATTTGAATATGCACGGTGTACTCTGGCTGCCAGTACTGCTGCATCTACCTCCTGTAGCGTTCACCCTCAGAACAACCCACGTTTCTCAGTTCATCGAGCACTGGTGAATGAGGCACAGAAGGATTTGCTTAATCTGGCACTATGATGTGTACCCCTTTGTTCCAGAGTAGTCTGTATTCTCAGCCCCAATCACCTGACTAATAAATGTCACTGTTCAAATACTTTTGGTATTTACTGTAAGCAGTCCATGCTAGAGGTTCACATATTGGCGATTTCAAAATGTCTAACAGATATCGTAATTTGTCACAAGAAGCCATCTGAATGCGTCACCCTTGAGAATTTTTTTCTGCTGAATGGACTGCAGAACATTTCAATGTAGACCCATGTGCATTATGGTACTGATGATGTGAAGAAATCAGGCTGGTTCATCAACATTTTAAGTTAAATGTTTGACGTTGGATTTGCCCCATTTGCTTTACAAATTTGTCACATAGTCTGCTTGGAATTGGATACCACTGAACAATTGAATACGTGCACTTCATTACTATGGAGATATTACTAAAATCCCTGCAGAACACGTACGATGAAAATCGGTTGCAGTGACTGAACTTTTAAGCGCTGACAAAAGCAGCGAAACGACTGAACGACAGAGGTGCTACCCATGAATAGGAAGACGGTGTGAAGAGAGGTGGTACAAGAGGTGAATTGCAATCAGTCCCCACTCATTCAGCAGTGTTGCCATGGAGATAAAGCGGACACCCACCACTGCGTCGACAGCCGGGGACGTGTCGCCAACGACCAGCAGGGAGGTGCATCTGGATGGAGGGACATACAGAATTTATCCTCAGAGAAAAACCAGAATGCAATCACAGAAAAGGGACTGATGTTAAAAACACCATTTAGACACAAAATGTCAGAAAGAGCTTGTTGCTTGTTTACATACTTCAGTGTGTTCACTGTGTCTTCATTGAGACCAGTGATAGGCCTCTCAATCTCCAAGTCTCGACGGCTGTCAAACAAATAATGTACGGTTATAAAAAAACAATGCTGTGTTAAGCTTGGGGCAGACAGTATTGAACAACTGTCAGGATAGATTTGACTCTACGCCTTACCATGGTTGGCAAATATCAAAAGTGTAAGCCAGACAGAGCGTGTAAAATACATTTGATGTATTTGGACCAAGTTCTCCAGAAGGTATGGCCCGACTGGCACCGAGATACATGCACAGAATTATGTATTCGTGTCTCTAAGACATTTTCTAAAAACGTCACTATGTGGTCAAACTCAACAGTACTTTACAGGCTAGCAAGATTCATATCACTAAAAATGTGTTCTATACAATCTGATCAACGTATGTATACAAATAAAGCCCAGTTGACAACTTTTAGGTTGACCGGAATTTGCTTTACTATGCTCAGTCTTGACAGCGTTTGGAACATTTGTCTCAAGTCAAACTGTACATGCATCTGTGTGTCATGTCACAGCATCTTGAATATTTACTGGTTTACTAGCCCAGAAAGCTTGGGTTAAGACACCTTTTCCTACAGATGCCATTTAGATGCTGTTGCAGATCACATTGAGCGTCATAGGGGGAGCATTACATTTAAAACGGATCCTGACAGGCCTCAACAACTCCTTGGAATGTGGCAAGTCACTAGCATGACAATAATGAATTCCAACGCCCTGTTTAGACAGGACCCTATTTGAGATACTTGAGGAGACTCAAACAACGCCTCTCTTCTTCGGTTAGCCTCAACTCAACCTAACTACAGTCAGTAACGTTTACGTTGATCTAGGCACAGGTGATGTTGCTTGCAACACAAGGTAGCTTGCATAGATAAAAACAAGCTTGGTAAGATACAAAATATTGGTTAATAGGCAACATTCGAGAGCTAGATAAATAGTACAGAAAGTATTTTGTTTAAACTATTCTGTTACCAAACGCACAAATAGATATTTTTTTAATAAAAAAAATGATTTATAGATTGGTTGTTGGATGGAATTTTATCACTTTTGAATGTCTTTTTGTATCAGCAAAGTTGCTTGAGATTTGGTTGGATCTAAATTGTGTGGGCTTTAAGACTCCATATCCAAGACAGTACCTGTTGTAGGAATTACAGAACAGAGCCAGATTGTCCTGGTTGATATCCTGGGCAATGTGAAGGCGGTATGTTTGGGTGATCTCCTGGTTGTCCGACAGCTCATCCTGAGGTAAAGGAAAAGATTGTTATATCCTAGTGACCAACCTACAGAATTCCTGCAGTATTTTCAATCTCTATCCTCATCTCCCAATCCCACAGAGAGCCCAAAACTCACGTCGCTGAAATGGTGAGCCATCACTATATCCACCAGGTTACTGGTCCAGCCGGACATCTGAAACCAGAACAATTAGTAAGCTTAAACATTCTGATCTATTATGGCTCTATAACAAGAAAGAAACCCCCCCACCTTTGAGGCAGCCCAGTCGATCCAGCCCTTAGCACAGGGATCCACATTGATGAGGACCAGGCCTTCAACCAGGGCTGGCTCATTGAGCTGGGGAGAAAAAAGGGCTTTTTAATCAATGTCGTTATAACCAAATGTAACAATGTCCCTTTCTCATTTCAATAGAATTTGGGAGAGTTGATGCCTGCAACAAGCCTTCCTATCAAGCATCTGTGCCGTTCTACTCCTTCAACCAGGACATCAGGCATGTGCGAGTAAAAACATTCACCTGACAACCTCACATTTTTGGCTGAGACCAGGAAATCCCTGGTGACGATGCATCCCACTCCATGGGTGATGCTGACCAATTCTCACACAGGGCTTTTCCAACCAAAACAATGGAAGTCAAATGTCAAACCTCGACTGCTGTGCAATCTGGGGGGCGGAGATGGGTAACAATGACGGCACAAGGCCCGCCCCCTCTAGACAGAACAGCACAGAACTAGACATTCTACAGCTCTTACTAATAACCTGAATGCTTAGAACCACACCACCCGCCACCCCATTGGCCAATCTCTAATTATACAGTGTGAGGGCGATGGATGGATACGTCTTCACACAGAATTAACACAGATGGAGTTCTTTTCAACAACCTTAAAAAAGAATCTCTCGACACCTCCACAAATAGCTCAACAGGACCTAAATTAACTATAATTACCAGTGTTCAAGTCATCGCCGCTCTAAATGTATTCTTCTACTAACACCTACATTCAAAATGCATTTGTGCCTACCTCCTAGGCATGAGAGAAGATTTCCCTGGGGTGTGCGATGTATTGAGGGAATTATCTACATTTAGCGTCATGCTTAAATATGATCAGTAAAAGAGTATAAATCTGGTCAAGCAGCGTCCAAAAGAGACCCCATAAAGACCACATTAGACCATTAAATGCACTATCCAGAGAATTCTAAGACGATTATTCTAATGATTTTCGTCTTTTTATAGAGCTTCAATGAAGCCGGTAGGATAAGCATGCTTGATGAACAGGGGCTTCACCAGTCATTACTGAAGACTCTGGACAGGCTGAGCTGCACAGGTGGGCGTGGTTGGATTAAGCTCTTCGTATTAGCAAATGATCGGGCTATTACGTTTTGAAAGGAGCATGTGCTGTGGGTGAGCCCAAGCTGATGAGGATCATAAGTCTATGCAGCAGGGCTCTTTCAACAAGGAGCATGTGTGAACCGGAGATGAGAAAGGTAACAGTGAAACCTAACTAAAGCATTAGGCCCCAAGACCGCATATCAACGTTCTAGGTGTAATAGTGCAATAAACCTTCAAACAAGTAATTTAGCAGACCTTTTCATCTAAAGTGACTTACAAGCACGCACGCACACACTTTTAAACGGCCCCCAGGGGGAATTGAACCCACAACCTGGGTTGTAATAAGTGCTATGCTCTACTGAGACGGTTAAAAATCCACATCATACGGCAGTATATTTAGGTGCATATGTGAGCAGACCGTGTGCACTGTAGAGCTCTGATAGGCGGAACAATGACTTACAGCCAATCTGGAAAGGATGTAGGCTCCAGCTCCAACTCCAATCCCAATCACACTGTTCACCCTGGAGAAAGGGAATAGAGAAAATCATCAGAGAAAACCCAAGAATAACTAAACATCATAAAGAAATTGTCCTAAACCCAATTTGAGAGGGCAAACATTGCAGGAGAACTTACTTCAGGTGAGTCAGGACAGAGGGCAACATCTCAGACAACTCATCCATGGTGGGGTACTGATACCTAGAGCAGACAGACATAAGACCAGGGTCAATCAGTAACAATAAGCCTTACTTTGTTAAGGCTACTGGTTTTGATTATTTGATTCTGCCAATCTCTGGCCAGATGCAGTGTCATGTTTTTGGCTTGGGTGCTTGTCTCCTGTTCTAAACAGTAAATTAACCAGATTGAGAATGAGAGCACGGGGTGAGAGAGAGTGGGAGTGAGAGAGGGTGAGAAAGAGTTAGAGAGACTGGGACTGATAGTCTGTCTCCTGTTTTTAACAATAACTTCAGAGAGAAAAATAGAGTAGAGAACCACTCATCAAGCCTTTGGCTCCTACTTCACAGACTCAACACCTATTGCATTAGTACACAAAGGCAGATGCCAAGAGTAGATGCTCGACTGATCCCCAACCCACAGGGGAGGAAATGTATTAAGGGATGTTATATAGCCTGCTGAACTGCTGGTCAGAAGCTCTCTGACAGTACAAACAAACCATGCGGAAAACCAACCCTTGCAATCCAGCAAAAGTCATTTATTTCAATATGGGAATTCTGCATTGCCATTGCAATTTGTGCAAGTTTTGAATGCTGTTACAATCAACCACACAGTACAAGCAAGTAGTCAACCAAAGAAGGAATGGTTATTTTGGTCGCGTTTAGACATAGCAACAGCTGAATACCCCCTGACATTCAGTGAGCAAAATATGAACATTACTCCCAAAACATTAGTATTTTTTTTTTACATAACCACAAGTAAAAAAATTGCATCACAATCACAATATCCTGTAAGAATTGTAAATGCATGTTATATTGTTGGATATCGATGTGAATCTTCTGTGATTTCAGTCTTTAAATCAGATTTGCAGGTAACATGCAGCAGTATAGGGAGAGGAGTTCTCGATACTTTCATCTTGAACCAAGCAGTTTGACATCCATGTGGATGGAGGAAGCACATCAGATCAGTTAAATTGCTTGCCATACCTCAGGATTCTGTAGTATCATGACGGTTGACTAATGTGATAGCGGTTCATGCTTTCAGTTGGATCCCTTTAAAATCAGTTGACAAGCCAAGCCCTTCAAACCAGTCTGTTAAGAAGTTTACTATTGATTGTCAGTAGCGGCGTTCAGAAATTGCCAAAACTGACTGCATGTTCTTTGCATGTTAGGTGCTACATTTCCAAAACTGTGTAAGTTGTAGCATAACAGCGAGAAACAATGAAGGCTGTACGAGGACCTCATATTCTCATGCCAGTCACTATTACATACCTTCCTCCTATGACTGTTAAGATGCCAGTGAGGAGAATGACTGGACTGGTTTCTTACCCGGCGGGGAACGGGGGAGCCCCCTCCTGCTGTCCAGGGGCGTCCACATGGACCACGGCAAAGTGTGACGTGATCTCCTGCATGTCCTCAAAGTTGAACAGGGTGTTGAAGCAGGACTTATCTGCAAGGGGATGACAGACAACTCTGTTCAGAGACCCCTCGTCAGGGGGACAGTTGGTGATGCTCCCCACTGGAGGCGGCCAGGAATCTGACCAATCCCCTCAGCTAATCTCAACCCTAGCTTCAGCTCCTCCCATCCTCTCATCACTGGCTCTGAGGGGACACGGGATGTTTTCAGAGCTATATTGATGACGGCAGACTGAACAGTGTGGCAGGTTGGTTGTACTCACGGTTGAGTCCAATGTCATGGTAGGTAAGGATGACAGGGCGACTGCCCTTGGGGGTTCCTCTCATAGTCACATGCAGAACGCCATGAGGGGTCTCGATATCATGCTCCTGGAAAACACAGGACAGACAGCAGGGTCAGGACGGCTTAAAGGAGCCAGCCAGGCATAACACTCTAGAGCTGCAGATTTAAAGATGGAACCACTTCATTAGTCATTCATACACAGAAGGACAGTGAGTTTATATGCCAGCGGTGGACCGAAAGGCTCCTTTCTAAGGACACGCATGTCATCACTGTGCGAAACAAACTTTATGGTTCACCTGCCAAGGGGACTGGTAGAAGACAAAAATCCACCAAGCAATCATACTTTTTACCGGCCAAAATAATGCCTTTTGGCTTTAATCTTTAGCATCCTCAACATCATACTGTAGCCAGGCTCTTCAAAGACTTCTCTCCAAACCTCCCATTTTCACAGTTCTTTTTCAATGTGATGTTAGACACATGCTTTTTATGTTCTGCAGAAATGTCCTCCCTTTACACCAGTGGCCAACTTCACATTATTTGACTATATGAATAGTTAACATAATTTCCTAATAACACAAGTACTACCTCAGCTCAGAAACATTTTCTAAAACTGTTCATGAATCACCTTCCATATTTCTAACATACCCTCTCCAAAGCCAATGAGCGATGGCAAAGTAACATTAAAAATCAGATTTTTTTTAAATTAGAAAAGTTCTCTATATTAGCCTAAGCTCTAACCATTTCTCAATGCGTTCCATCTTATAATATTCGTTACCTTGTATAATGTATTATTTAAATAGTAATGTGTTCAATTCATATTTTACCCCATGTAGTTTTTCCCTTGAAATATTACACAATACAGATCACAGATGTTTTTATTTTAAAGGCAAAATTCAAAAACTGGAACTCATATAGTTGCTGCCAAATCTCTAATGTTACCTGCATGATGCAAAAACATTGTAGCGATTGACTTAGCTAGCATCTTACCTTGGGTTGTCGCTCTGACCACGGCTGACTTTTTTTTATATCAAATGTGATCGCCACTTACTGACAGTTCCTTTTCTCTGACCACACTCGTTAAACCAGGCATGGGCGACTCGAAGCCCGTGGGCCAAATGCGGCGCCCAACCCCTCTTTGTGTGGCACTCAAATGATACAGGTATATACACAAAAACAAAAAAATTGAGGGGAAAAATATTATGCTTCACCTTAAATTTGGAGTAAAGTTGGTATTGGAACCAAAATGTATGTTGGAAACTGAACACAAAATAGGCTTGAAATAAATGTTTGCATGTTTACATATAAAACAGTAATTTCAGGGTCTCAGAAAGCTGTTGTGATGTCTTTCTAAGTGAAGCTGAAGGTGCTGATGTTTGAGCCATAAAACACTTAATACCTATTACAGAAGTCTCTGTACAAAACAAAATATCAAAGCAGAGAAAACATCCAAAAAATAACAAGGCAGTGAACGGTTGAATTTCGGGATGAGAAGAGTGGAAAAACGGCACGTTGATCAATATGTTTTAAATTGCCCAGATGTACATTAACTATAATCAAACCCAGTGTACTTTTAATGCATTTGTTAATAAGTACGTACAATACATGAACGTGTGTGTGTGTCTGTTCCAAATTAATCTGCGTTGATACATAAATTCTGTGGCCCCCGCCACCATCCAAGTTGTTCAACCCTGGGTTAACGTTCTCGCTCTGCAGTTTGTGCGATAGTAAACAGCGCGAAGGAAAATACAGTCAGTAAAATGCACTTAGCTTGGCAAAAAAAGAGTATGTCATAAAATACTGTTTTTCATCGCAACTTGGCAGCACCGCTCTGATTACAAGAGGGAAATATTGGGTACAAATATTGACCCGCCCGTGTGGCGGATCGCCTACTGATATTTACTCGCCAAACGTAAATCCTCACGATCATGCAAGAACATACGCTCAAGGGCGCTTTGCATGTACATACTTCTGGACACAAGTACGTTCTTCTGGACACAAGTACGTTCTTTGCGTACTTGGAATTGAAAAGCAGCCAACAGTCACGTATCTCGCTAACAATCTGACTGAAATTTAAAATGACGAAATAAGAATACAACGAAAGCCTTTTTTAAAGACTTTTGGAGAACCTGCGGATACACTGGTGAATCATGTTTAGGGTCAATAACTAAATGTGCTGACCTCAGCGATGACTGGGGAACCACCCTGCATGTGTCCATATCATCGCATGTTTATTTAACCAGGTAGGACAACACTAAGTTACACAAATTAACAGGTGGTGAGCCAAAAGATCACAAACTACACTAAATGAGGGCACATATATACTTACACAAGGTGCTTAGCAGATGTTCCAAATGTCACTAGTTTAAATTAGAGCCAAAAAGCAGAAAAGGTAATTGTGCCCTTGAGCGAAGCACTTAAGGCATTAATGTCTCCTGTAAGTCACTCTGGATAACAGCGGCGCACACACACACACACACACACACACACACACACACACACACACACACACACACA
>JACXGJ010010383.1:0-22078 GCA_016801105.1 Esox niger
AACACACAAAGACAATGGGAGCAGAGGGAACATATATACTGAGGGGAATGACTAAATGATGATCAGGTGCGCTAAACGAGACAACAGGTGCAATGAGTGATGAGATGGGGCGATGGTGTCAGAAGGTCGGTGACGTCGAACGCCGAAGCCCGCCTCCTGCAGGGGGAGGATGGGCAGTAGATGGCGTGGTCGTCACACAAATGTAGACCTCTGTGGTGACTAACGACACAGCCTTCCACGTGGGCAACCTGGGTTTGACTCTTGAGAGCGCAAAACTTGCTATTGCGGGCCGGTTGAACTAGGCTTGCCTGGTTTCTTGATTCATCTTAGATGTCTATACAGCTTAATGTACACATAAATGCTACTAAATTTAGATCTTGTTACTACTTCATGCTTTGGTTTGGAAAATGGCTCTACCAGTTTGCAAGTGAATGGCGGTTTTACCGAAATGGCACATTGGGGAAGGACAAATAAGGTGGATCCAGCTTCTATACAGGATCCCCTGGACAAGAATGCTCACTAATCAATCACTCACTTTTGCCACTACTTAATGTTCTGATCATTAAAACTATAATACTTAGATGCAGGCCTTGGGAGTTTACATCTTTTGTTGTTATGGCAGTCTACATATCCCTGTATGCTAATGCTAAGCTAGCAATGAAAGAACTGCAGGCTGTCATTAGCAAACAGCTGACAGAACACCCATATGGTGTGTGCTGATGGCTGGGGACTTCAATCATTCAAATCTGAAATCAGTTTTTCCCAAATTCCACCAAAATGTCTCCTGCACCACCAGAGAAGACAATACACTGGACCATGTGTACATAAACATTCAATGGTAAATCTGGTAAAACCATCTCTCACAATTTCTACTCCCCAAGTATTTACCCCTCATTAAACGTGTGAAACCATCTGTGAGGTTTGTCAAATTGTGTACAGCACCAGTTTCAACACAAAGACTGGGGTCTGTTTACCACTCAAGCAACCATTGACACCCATACGGACATTGAAACATACAGTGGCGTGAAATACTGATGTCTCATTTGTTCGCATGTTTGTCACACTTAAATGTTTCAGATCATCAAACAAATGTAAATATTAGTCAATGAAAACACAAGTAAACACAAAATGCAGTTTTGAAATGAAGGTTGTTATTATCAAGGGAAAACAAAATCCAAACTCAAATGGCCCTGTGTGAATTATTTTTTTGCCCCCGCTGTTAGAACACTCAGGTTTATCACACCTGATTTCATTTCCTCTAGCCACACCCAGGCCTGATAACTGCCACACCTGTTGTCAATCAAGGAATCTCTTAAATTGGACCTGCCTGACAAAGTGAAGTAGACCAAAAGATCCTCAAAAGCTAGACATCATGCAGGAATCCCCAAAAATTCAGGTTATACAAATGAGAAAGTAAGTATGTCAGTCTGGAAAAGGTTATAAAGCCATTTCCAAAGCTTTGGGACTCCAGCGAACCACAGTGAGAGCCATTATCCACCAATGGCAAAAACGTGGAACAGTGGTGAACCTTCCCAAGAGTGGCCGGCTGGCCAAAATTACCCCAAGAGCGCAGCGACGACTCATCCAAGAGGTCACAAAAAAACCCACAACAATGTCCAAAGAGCTGCAGGCCTCACATGCCTCAGTTAAGGTCAGTGTTCATGACTCCATAAGAAAGACACTGGGCAAAAATGGCCTGCATGGCAGAGTTCCAAAACAAAAACCACTGCTGAGCATAAAGAACATTAAGGCTTGTCTCATTTTTGCCAGGAAACATCTTGATGATCTCCAAAACCTTTGGGAAAATACTCTATGGACTGACGAGACCAAAGTTAAACTTTTGTGTGTGTCACATTACATCTGGCGTAAAAGATACACCGCATTTTTTTTAAAAGAACATCATACCAACAGTAAAAAATGTTGGTGATAGTGTGATGGTCTCAGCCTGTTTTGCTGCATCAGGACCTGGAAGACTTGATGGGGTAAATGGAACCAGAATTTCTGCTGTCAACCAAAAAATCATGAAAGAGAATGTCCCACCATCTGTTTGTGACCTCAAGCTGAAGCAAACTTGGGTTCTGCAGCAGGTCCACCTCTGAATGGCTGAAGAAAAAAAAAATTAAGACTTTGGAGTCGCCAAGTCAAAGTCCTGACCTG
This sequence comes from Esox niger, assembly GCA_016801105.1. Taxonomy (NCBI): domain Eukaryota; kingdom Metazoa; phylum Chordata; class Actinopteri; order Esociformes; family Esocidae; genus Esox; species Esox niger. Next base: position 2,158 of record JACXGJ010010383.1, read on the forward strand.
AATCCTATTGAGATGCTGTGGCATGACCTTAAAAAGGCAGTTCATGCTTGAAAATCATCCAATGTGGCTGAATTACAACAATTCTGCAAAGATGAGTGGGCCCAAATTCCTCCACAGCTACTCATTGCAAGTTATCGCAAACACTTGATTTTAGTTGTTGCTGATAAGGTGGCCCAACCAGTTATTAGGTTGTAGGGGGCAATCACTTTTTCACACAGGGCCATGTGGGTTTGGATTGTGTTTTTCCTTAATAATAACAACCTTCATTTCAAAACTGCATTTTGTGTTTACACTTGTTATCATTTATATTAGAATTGGTTTGATGATCTGAAACAGTTAAGTGTATCAAACATGCAAACAAATAAGAAATCAGGAAGGGGGCAAACACTTTTTCACACCACTGTATGCTTCCTCCGTTCTGGGTTACATCAAAATCTGCACCAACAATGTCACCACCCATGAACTAATAAAGACCAGAAACCGTGGATGAACGGAGGACCAACATCTGCTAAAGGCGCACGATGCTGCTCTTATATCCAGCGATGAAGGCCTACAGCCTTATAGGGCCAACCTGAAAAGGGGCATCAAGATGGCAAAAAATGACCACAAACTGCAGATTGTGGAACAAACTCCGAACCCAGATGCATGTGGCAGGGCATCTCAGCCAGGGCATCTCAGCCATCACTGACTTCCGGCCAAGGAACCCTACCAACAAAACCAGCGACGTCAGTGCACTCTGGATCATCAGGGACCCTTCACACCCACGCTACACACTGTTTGCCCTCCTACCATCAGCCATGTGGTGCAGGTCTCTTCGGTCCGACACCAGCAGGCTCAGGAACAGTTTCTTCCCATCCACTGTAACCCTGCTGAACTCTGTGACCCAGAGAACTCTGTGAACTCAGTGACCTATCACATACCATACCCCTCTCAGGTCCTTGTTGCACTACTCCATTGTACTTCTCTAGCTCTGACACTGCCTTGCAAAGCCTGATAATGAAAGGTTTTCAGTTATTGCAGCTATGTGTCTACCTCAGGAACCTCACTGCTACTATCCCTGCATTTCAGTTGCACATACACCATGTACATTCGATTTGCCTCATTGCACTTAGAATTGCCATTGTACTTGCATTTTTACAGTTGTTACACACACGTCTTACCTCGAGGACCTTAGTGCTGCTATCTCTGAATCCCAGTTGCTCATGCTACTCTACTACATTACTCCTTAATTTGCCTTGTCTGAATCAGTACGTTTTGATAAAACTGGACCCTGGGTATGACAATTTAATCAGATGGGTAACAATAGACTGACTCCATCTCTCCCCCAGCATTAAAACAACCAATCTGTCGGCTGCAATGGCACTGTTAGAACTTGAATAACAGACCGAAGGCCAAAGGAAATGCTCATACATAACAAAGCAGGCCTGATATACAGTATACCTGTGTCCCGTGGCAGTACCTCTTGTATGCTAACGGCCAATGACTTTGTATTCCATTAAGAGAGAGCAATTTATGTAAAAACAGTGTGACATTAGAGGGCTTTAGAGGAAAGACATTATAATTGCACTCCCTCTTATTAATAATACCTTCATTAACGTAAACAACAACAACCACAATGCAAATCATTCCAGACAGAACTAGCAAATACCCACCTGTCGACAAAAGCACTATATGCATGGTAATACAATACCATACAGATTATGCTACAGTATAATTATATATATATATATATATATATATATATATATATATATATATATATATATATATATGTATATGTAGATGTATGTATAATTACCTTGAACTCAAACTAGTGATAGAATTTGCTTTAGATTTAGGCTTTACAGGTTAGTTTTATGGTTTTGGTAATTTGTTAGGGCTAAGTTACGCGAAGCCATAAAGGTTAGGTTATTTTTACGGTAAGGGCTAGGGTCAGGTTGTATGTTTGTGTCCGGGAAATGGGTTGCAACTTGGACCACAATGTCAGAGGAGCTTTTCTCAGAATGCAGATAAACACACTACACAGATAATTCAAGGTCCAGACCTAGAGCTTTACAATATATTTAATTAATCAATCAATCAAATTTATTTTACTTTTTACATTGGAAGTTGTCACAAAGTGCTTTTACAAAACACCCTGCTTTAAATCCCAAGTAGCAAACAACAGTAGTGTTGAATTTCAATGAAAAACTCCCTAAGAAGGCAAAGATGTAGGAAGAAACCTTGAGAGGAACCAGGCTCAGTGGGATGACCAGTCCTCTTCTGGCTGTGCTGGGTGAACATATTAAGAGTCCAAATTGTAATAATTAATAAATGCATGTGGGCTGAGTCCAGAGTCTATTTAAACCTAGTCCAGATCAGAAGCATGACCAGATGGACAAGGACAGAGACAACCGGAAGGGGGGGCAGCAGAGTGGCAGCTGAAATCATCAGGTATTGTTTTGATCTGCAACACAACCAGGAGGCCTTTGGATAGGGACAGAAATTAGTCAAACCTGATCTCATGTCCTCCTAAGTTTAAAACGGCATGAGACAGGGAACATTTAGGAAATGCATTCCTTAGGTCTACAAGGTTTTATGGTAGAGAGGGAAAACTGACCCAGCACACACATATAGCAGCTTAAGACCTTGGGGCTGAAACAGGGGGGTCCAGTGACACTGTGGCCCTATCCGGAGGAGGCCCCCGGACAGGGCCCAACAGGCAGGAAATCAATCCACCTACATTCCCAAGCATCAAGCAAAGGGAAACCCACCAACTGCAACCACCCTGAATGAGAGCCGAGTATTGCCAGCAGAGTACAGCCCAATTGTGCAACTGAGTCAGTGACTTCCCCGAATGGCATTGAAGGGAGGGCATCCCAGTGGCGATGAGAGCCCACCTTGCAAGACAGCAAGGATGGACAGTATCAGGCCTTTCTGGTTACCTTCACGCCCCTGGGCCAGACTACACTTATTCATAGACCAGGCTGAAGAGATGAGTCTTTAGTAGACACATGAAAGTTTGCACTGAGTTTGCATTTCTACCTCATTCCACAGTAGTGGAGCTTTATGAGGCCCTGCCTCCGGCTGTTTGTTTAGGCATTTTAGGTACAATTAAAAGGGCTGCATCTTGCGATCTAAGGATACATGTAGGCATGTATGGCTGGATCATTTCAACAAGATAAGTAGGAGCAAGTCCGTGTATTGATTTATAAGTTAACAATGAATCCTTAAAATCTGCCCTAACCTTAACAGGCAGCCAGTGTAAAGAGGCCAGTACTGGAGTAATGTGTTCAAATATTTGTGTTCTAGTTAGGATTCTAGCAGCCATATGCAGCACAAATGTTTATTTATTGATTTATCAGGGTAACCGGAAAAAAGAGCATTGCAGTAATCTGATCTTGAAGTAACAAAAGCATGGATTTGTTGTTCTGTATCAGTTTGTGATAAGAAAGATTCAGATTTTTGCAATGTTTCAAAGAAGAAGAAAATAAGCTCTTGAGATATATTTTATATGTTCATCAAAGGAGAGGTCAGGGTCAAGGGAAACGCCAAGTTCTTTGGGATACGACCATGTAGCCGTCAAGGATCCCAGTGAGATCTGCCAACAAAGCTCTTTGTTTCTTGGGTCACAAAACGAGCATTTCTATGAGGTTAAAAGCATAAAGTTATCTGTCATCCACTTCCTAATATCTGAAACACATGCTTCCAAAGTAGCTAATTTTGGGGTTTCTCCATGCTCCATTAAAATATATAACTGTGTGTCATCAGCATAGCATTGAAAATTGACATTGTGATTCCAGATTACATTACCAAGAGGCAGAATATATAGTGAGAACAATAAAGGGCCCAGAACCGAACCTGTCAGAGGATATACCATCCACACATACGAACCGATATCATTCAGATAATTAAGATTTCTACCAGGCTAGAACATGTCAATGTAGCCCAATATGGGTTTCCAGTCTCTCTAAGAGAAGGGAGTGATCCGTAGTGATCAAAAGCAGCACTAAGATCAAGAAGCAACAGGACGAATGCGGAACCTTTATTCCGAGGCCATTAGAAAGTCATTTGTCACGAGTGCAGTCTCTGTACTATGACAGGGTCTGAAACCGGACTGGAGCATTTCATAAATGTTATTTGTCTTCAGGAAGGCATTCAGTTGTTGGGAAACTCATTTTTCTAAGATAGGATTGAGAGGAATGGGAGGTTTGATATTGACCTATAATTATTTAATATATCATGATCCAGATACGTTTTCTTGGAAGAGGCTTGATTTCCACAATTTTTTGTGAGTTTGGTACACATCCAGAGAAAAGGGAGCAATTTATTATGTCCAACATTGGCTGACTTAGCACCGGAAATAGCTCCTTAAGTAATTTGGTTAGAATCGGGTCTTGCTGACAGCTTGTGGGTTTAGAACTCATTACAAATTTTGTGAATGTGTTGAGAGATACGGGATCAAAAAGTTCCAGTCCCCGTTAACACCTGGTCAGGGAGGTTCCCAATGCGCAGGGCAACTGAGATTTGGGGGAATATAATTATTTAAGGAGGAATCAGTTATTTGTTTTCTAAGGGTGATTTTAATCAAAGACCCACTTCACTTTTTGAGTGTTGCTTTTTTGTTAACTTTGCTATTGCATCAAAGAGGAATTTGGGATTGTTTTGATTCACCTCAATCAAGTTGGAGAAATACACTGATCGAGCAGATGTGAGTGATTTTCGGTATTTTTGTGTGCTGTCTATCAAGGCTTGTCTGAATACTCCTAAATTTGTGGAGTGCCACTTTCCTTCCAATTTTCTGAAGGTTTGCTTGAGTGCTGTAGTATTGTCTGTGTATCAGGGAGCAAGTTTCTTGTTGCGTATTTCTTTTGTTTTTAGTTGTGCAACCTTATCTAATGTATTTTGCAGTGGGGTTTAGATCCTCAATTAGATCGTTTGTGGATTTATTTGGTTTTTCACTGATGAGTGAAGTTTGGATGAATATCAAGAAATCTATTTGTAGTCTGAGAATTTATAGTGCGGCTTTTGAAACTTATTGTGTGTGAAGGGAGTGGATTTCTTGTTTTAACGGTAAATGTAATAAGACAGTGATCCGATATTCCAGGATTTGGGGGGGAAATTATTAGGTCTACAATATCTATTTCTCGTGACAGGACTAAATCTTAGGTATGATTGCGGCTGTGTGTTGGACTTGAGACATGTTTGATAAAACGCATTGAGTCAATTATGACTTCAAAGGCTTTTGAAGAGGGTAATTTGACTTTTTCATATGAATATTGAAATGGCCAAAGATTAGAATACTATCTGTCATGACTATAAGGTGAGACAAATATTATGGAAACTCATTGAGGAACATTGTATATGGCCTGGGGGGCCTGTAAATAGTAGCTATCAGCCTGGTTAACTTTCATGAGTAAAACTTCAAAAGATCAGTTTTAACTAGTTCATCTAGAGAGTTCATGCCCATCAATCGAGGACACGTCATTTGAAAACATATTGTAACCTTGGACAGGTTGAAGGGCATAGCGAATTGGTCAATGAGAAAATACATAATGAAGTGAATTACATGTTTAGAGTTGAAGTGTTTGGTAGATGGATGAGGGGATGAACATGTGAACTAATGACTTACATTTTTCTGGAGTTTCGTCAGAGGCATCTGGACAGTCGGGCTCGCCGTCACAGACCCAGCCCTCTGGGATGCAGGACAGCGGCTCATGGCACTGAAACGTTCCCACATCACACTCTGGATGGAGGAAAGTCAATGGAAAGAATGTGAGATGTCATGAATGGGATGAGATGGTCTACATGCTTATTTTGAAACATGCACTTGAAGTAGTCAACTGGCGTATATAACCAGAGGCTCCGTGGTCGTGGCTTTACCTGGAAGTGAATACAAAATTGTTAAATGGAATGGATGAGTTGAGCTTGGTCTGGACTCAACAATAACTATGGCCAGGTGGCCCTAGGCCAGTAAAAGGTCAAGTTGGGACTAATCAAACAAGTATGTCACTGTCCTGATCCGGCCACCGCAAAAAATGCCAGATTGTTAAATAATAATTCCGTTATAAACTTGAACCTCCAGTTCTTTCATAATCAGGCACGTGCACAAAACACCTTGCAGCTCCTTTCGCGCGTTGTTGATCAGTTATGAGTTGAGCAGTGACACATGGCTTTATGGTTTTTGAATAAAACATTGAAAACCTCGTGCGAGTCACTCAATTAAAAAGGCAATGAAGGATACCTAAGAGCTCAAACGAAAGCGAACAGTTTTACCTCATTGCACAAAATAATTGACCTGTTTTGACGTCAATGGAACTGAGATGCACTGTGATCTGTCCTAAGTGGACAAATGTGGGCCTTTTTACAAAGGCACAGACAACTTTCGCAAACAATCTCTAAACAGCCATGCCAACAGCAAACAGCACCTGGTCAGCATTACAGCCAAGCGGGTGGCTGACAATCCGTCTTCAGGGCCCTTAGTTATATCAGGAATTTAATTGCAGATGCCCATTGGGTTTTGACATAACAAACACAAACCTAGTAACTGACAGACCAGTTGATAGCTTTGTTCCCTGGGGTGAATGAGTTAAGTGTTTTGTTTGAAAGTCATTGTTTTGTTTTAAAGTCAAATGCCTTTATGACTCATCTTTTAATTCATTTTTATAATTAGAAATGTTATGAAAGAAATACAAAAATATATATTATTTATATGTCCAGAATGCATGTCAAAAATGATTAATCATGTTAAGTAACAAAAGTATTTGGTTCTATGTTGTAACACTGACTAATTACAACTTTTGGAAGGAGGGACATTAAAAGATTTTTCTTTTTTTTTCTTTTCCTGGCCCAGTAGTTTTTTAACTTTTTTTAGCATTGAGCCCTGTTGGCATTTGAATTATTAATGTAATGAAGGTGTATGCAAGCTTCAAGGCGCACACTAGTCATCCGACCCAATAATTCCTTTCAAGACCGGGCGTTCCTGTACAGGTTCCATGTCTGAAGACTGATGCATGTTCCAAATTCATATTTAGAAATTGGGATTGGAAAATGTTGGTGCCCAAGTGAAAGGGATGAATAATATAAACAAATTAAATCTGCGCCCAGCATTGATCTAGTTTGAGCACAAAACTATATTTAATTTTGCACTGAGAAATATATTTCACCATACAATGTGTGGCCAAAAGTATGTGAACTCCCCAACTAATTGAGTTCAGGTGTTTCGGCCACACCCATTGCTCACAGGTGAATAATACCCAGCACATAGCCATGAAATCTACTTAGGTACATACATACTGAAGAGCTCAATATGCCACAACATGTCTGCCCTACTAGATCTGCCCTGGTCAACAGTAAGTGCGTTAATTGTGAAGTGGCAGCGTCAAGGAGCAACAACAGCACAGCCGCGAAGTGGTAGAGCGCAAAAACTCACAGGATGGGGCCGAAGAGTGCAGGAGCATGCAACAAACACCTACCATCTATTGCGTCACTCACCACAGAGATCTAAACTGCCTCTGAAAGCAACATCACCACAAGAAATGTGCGTTGGGAGCTTCATGAAATGCATTTCCATGGCCAAGCAGCTGTACGCAAGCCTTACATCAACATGTGCAATGCCAAGCATCGGCTGGAGTGGGGTAAAGCATACAGACACTGGACTCGTGGAAACGAGCAGTGGAAACGTGTTCTCAAGTGGTGAATCACACTTCACTATCAGTCTGATGGACCAATCTGAGTGTGGCAGATGCCAGGAGAGATACCAGTCAATCAATCAACTGTATTTTATAAAGCCCTTTTTACCTCAGCAGTTGTCACCAAGTGCTTTTACAAAACACCCAGCCTAAAACCCAAAGGAGAGAACAACAGTAGTGTTGAACTTCAGTGGCTAGGAAAAACTCCCTAATAAAGGTTGACATTTAGGAAGAAACATAGAGATAAACCAGTCTGACCAGTCCTTTTCTGGTTGTGCCGGATGAACATATTAAGACAAAGGGGGAGGGGGGGGGGGTCAGCAGAAATCATCAGGTATCGTCTTGATCTGCAATAGGAGGACTTTTGCCAGAATGCATAGTGTCTACTGGGAGGTTTGTTGGAAGAGGGATTGTGATCTTGGGCTGTGTTTTGGAGTTTGGGCTAGTTCCCTTGGTTCCAGTGAAGGGTCATCTTAATGCTACAGGATACAAAGACATTTTAAACAGTTGGGTGCTTCCAACATTGTGGCATTACTTTTGGGATGTCCCTTTCCTGTTGCAGCATGACTGTGCCCCTGTGCACAAGGCAGGGTCCATAAAGACATAGTTTGACAAGGTTGGTGTGGCAGAAATCAAGTGGCCTGCACAGAGCCCAGACCTCAGCCCCACTGAACTCTTCTGAGGAACTGGTATGGCGATTGTGAGCTACGCCTTCTCGTCGAACATGAGTGTCACAAATTATGTTATGCTTGAATTGGCACAAAGTCCCACAGAGACACTCCAAAGAATTGTGGAAGGCATTCCCAGAATGGCAGCTGTAATAGCTGCGGGGGGGGGCAACTTCATATTAATGCCCATGTTTTTGGAATGGGATGTCCAAAAAGCTCATACAGGTGTGATGGTTGGGTGCCCACATACTTTTGTCTCTATAGTCAGTGTAGGGTAGGTTCCTTTTTAAATACTTGTTTCCTGTCTACATCAGTAACATCACTTTTTGATTACTTAAACTCATAGTAATGTAATCTGATACATTTTAGATTACTTTCATATTAAGAGGCATTAGAAGACAAATAAAAATAGCCTATAACCAACTGAAAACCTTCAGGGGGATGAAGAAATGTTAATGTTAACATAGCTGGGCAAAAACCGAATTTGCCTATCACCTTATGGGTGAGCAAACAGTGCCTTTGGAAAGAGTTTCTAAAACATTGCATCTAATTGTGTATTGTGCTACATCTTTACATTACACGCTATATGTCTGTCAGATATTCAGCCATTCCAGTTAATCCAATATTCATTAATCTTCCAGAATCTGACTTTTTATCTGAACACAACCCAAAATCTAAGAATATTAACCGATTCTGTTAGTTTTGTTTTACTCATGTTTTTCAAGCTTCAAAATACTGTTTTGAAGCAATAAAAGACCCCAAAAATAGGCCTAAAGCCCCACTAAAATAGGCCTAGCGACGTCCCTGGCTTAAATTCAATGTTGTCAGCAGCCAATGATAACCAATGAACGCAATTCCACATTTGTCTCTCTCCTTAATGTCCAACCTCCTCCACCTCCATCTCTTCTTGCTGCGGATGATTTTGAAAAGAAAGTTGATGACACCAACACCTCATTCACTCATCCGATTGAGCTTATTTGTCCCTCATACACGAAATCATCTATGAATTAAGCTCATGTTGCACAAAAACTTGCTCGCTCTACCCAATCCCTTCCTCCATTCTCCAAACCCTTTCTACTCCCATTCCTCCCATTTGCTGCAGCACTAAGATTTCCAAACAGACAGTTGGAAGTCTCCTGAAGAAACCAAAACTCTGACCTCAAAAAAGATAGACCAACATCCCATATGCATTTCCTCTACTAAATACTAGGATGTTGACTCCACAATGTTGACTCTTCACACTTTGGACTGCATCCTACCTGGCTGCCAACTCCTATAGGGCTGACTCCGCTCACGGTCCATCGCTAAAAAAAACAGATAGGCCACTGAAATCATACATGATTATATTATGTTAGCCCAACGGTGTAACACTAGTAAAAATAACAGAATTTTGTACGTGTTCTCTGAATTATTGTAACGTATGGTAACGAGGCCAAGCCTAACGGCAAACATCTCATGTTGTCTGTATTATATTTTGGCAGGCGGCTCATGAACCTGAGCCAAAGATGTTTTTTAGCTGCAAATGTAGCTTTACTTTCTTACCCTTACATGATAATTTTGATTATATTCCTAAGAAATCTATAGTATGAGAGCATTTTATTTAAGTGATACAAAAAACATTTACAAACGGGTGAATAAAAATCCCTGGACTTAAAAGTGCACAGATATAGATGAGTAAGGCAGGCGGAGGACTGGTGAGATGTAACAGGAGTCAGATGTGCTGGACACGACTTGGGAAATAGCCAATGTTTTTTAAGCTGCCTGAGAAGGCTATTTATTTTTCATTGTTCAGTGTTATTTAAGAATACTTTTACCATACTGTTCAGTGTAATTCCACAACGTATACACTGGAATGTTTAATTTTATTCAAGAAAACATTAACTGAACTGTTTCATTTTATAAAAGAATATTTAAAAATTACTGTACTGTAAAAATAAAAAAAATACTGGACTGTTCACTTAATTTAGGAATATATTTACTCTACTGTTCAATGTTGGTTGAACTGGCTACTATGACTTTACTGGCGGTATAGTCAATGCATTAGCTGCTGTTTGATAGGCACAATTTATTTTAATTAAGCACAATTTAGTATATTGTTCAGTTTGTTATGTTGTTAATGATAAAAAAATATTAATATAAAATACAACGGGTAAACCATTTGTTGTATCTGCGGTTCAGGAATATTGCAGCATGTGCCATTTAATGGAATCAGACAAGGGTGGGCAAATTCTCTATGTACCACAACAGTTTTTGGAATATATACTAGTGCTAGCACGCCGATTAACTTCTAGTAGGATCACCAATTGTTAAGGTGTCTAAGACTTCAGCTCAGTGGATTTAGAGTTATGTAATAAACTTGCTACTTTTATTTCTTTTACCATTACCAACCATTCAGAGTCCATATGTAATCTTAATTATCCATAATTTTTTGTTCAACCCTATTTCTTAATGTAGTCCTAATCTGAGAGATTGATTGCTGCAGAAATATGCCAACGCATGGCAATTCTTTTTACTAGCATGAACATCTGCCAGTAATTTGATGGAGACCAAGCTAAAGGCAAAAAATCCAGAAACACTTTTCTTTGTGAACCTTCTGAAAAATACTTTCATTTTTGATGGTGATAATTCTTTATTTGGTAGTTACACATTTAACATTGCCTGCAGTAAAACAACACACATTTTAATACATAAGTTAAACACTATGAGACAATTAGTGATGACTTACTATCTCAGGAAGATAGAAGACAGACCCACACAAGGGGTCTTGACATTACATATGGCAAAAACATTTTCTCTCAGCTAACATGTTTCACACCTTGGCCGGCCACTAAAAAACAGCCTTTTTATGCTTTTTTCCTGTTAAGTTCATTATGTTTCTGACTTTTTATTTTACCAAAGTGAACTAAAAAGTCATCCCGACCTTCCACAAGCAGGGCATCTGTCGGCATATTGACATGTTTCTCTGCCGGAGGCTTTCAGGCTCTCTGTGTGATCATTCGGCAGAATTAATGACACATGCTCTGCAAAAAAATTGTACACCACCACTTTATCCACCACTAGCTGCTCTCGTCCTACTCTCCATGCGGAGGAGAACCAATAGTTTGTTTCAAAGCTTTAATCCTCAAACACTATGGCATGAAGGCAGATTAACTTTCACACACTATATTTTGTAACCCTATTATGATGTGTGTACAAGGCTGTGTTTTTGTGTGTGTGTGTTTGTGCATAGGAGGGGGAGGGTCAGGTTTACAGCACAGGAGTGATGGTAATAATTGTATGCACCACTGCACTATATCTTATAGTGCCCTCAAGCAAATTCAATGCTGCGGTACAAATATGAAAAGGTCAGCCTTCTCATCTTTTCCATCTAATTCCACTGCTGCCATCTATCTAAAAAATTCCCAGTCTGGTCTTCTTTAAATATTGAAGGGTTTTATGTTTTAAGGATTGTTCTTCTACAGAAATAGCATATTGATCAAATTGCACACCACATAGTTCCTCTTCACTAAAATCCATATGGGGCAGGGAAGAATATATAAGCTGTTGAAGATTAGCCTTACACATCTAATGGGACGATTGCAAAACCAAAATAATATTCATATTAAAAGACAAATGGTACAAGAACTAAGCCTATTCACAGCGAGTATATCATATATTTACAAAACAAAGTGTTAATAAGACGCACTGATTTTTACTTTTATTAACTTTTATTTCATAGTTGTTGTCCACCCTTGTAATAGAAGTTAGGCACAGGGCCATCCAACAAACTGTCACAGTGTGTGAGGTGCAATGGTTGAGAGTGCGAAAAGATGAGGCAATACATGAACGACAACACAGCTTTCGGATTTTGCTTCTCTTTATGGGTTACAACACCACCCGGTTCTTGATTGAAAGACACAAGAATCCGCAAGTAAGACAGCTTATACGACACATACATACAGAAGTAAACAAGTTATTGGATTCAGTGCTTAGTACACTGGGAAGGTGGATTGCCGGAGAGGGAGAGATTCCACGTCACACGGAGCAGGTGTTACATTGTGGCAGTGCTCAAAAAGTAATATTTGTGTAATATATTTTAAATGTTTTTATTCATTTTATTTAACTAGGAAAAGGCTGAGATAAAAAAAAACTCTTACACGAGTGTCCTGGCCAAGATGGGCATCAACCAACAAAAACTAATTTAAAACATCCAACACAGCATAGATAAATCAAAATAAAGCAACCATACCATCCAGTGTAAATACATACCCAAATAAATACAGCTACAATCAAGAAAGTATGTACAATTTTAAAAGTACTGACAACTAGATAGAGACCCTTATCCATAATATCCAATGCTTTAAACACACCCAGCGCTATAGGCTCCTCCGTTTTCAGGTCAGATTGAAGACATTTCCATGCTGTAGGAGCAGCAGCATCAAAAGCGTTTTGGGCAACATCTCTTTGGACAGTTGGAACTGCCAAAACATAGTCATCCTGTGATCGTCAGCAGTAGCTTTTAAAAGGTTTTGTGCAGATAAGTTCACAAAGGTAAGATGGTGTCAGACCACAAATACCTTTGTAAATTAAAAAGTACCATTAACAGAGCCTGTATTGACAATGAGGGCCAGTTTACTCCATTGTACATTGTACAGATTTTTTAGATGGTATCTAAAAAAAATGTAAGGAACTAAATGCTGTCAGTCAAATTTATCTTCAGCTTTGTTTGATGTGCTTTTTTCTCTTTTTTAGCGAATTAATTACAGTCAAAATAAGAATGTATGGCGGTGCAGAGTCTGAAACCATAACTGTACAAATAAAAAATAAAAGCATCCAAAAAGAACAATTACACATAGTAGATAGTAAAAAGGCAACCAGATGAACTGATAAACAGAAGGTCCACAAGGACTAACACACAGAGGGGTTATTGGAAAAATTCAAAACATTTTCACCTAGTGCATAGGCTGCGAAAACATGTTAATTCAAACACTAGTGTACAGGTCCAGTGTATAGGTCCAGACTCGTAGTTTGAGCAAGTGCATCGTTTGGCCACGAATAAGGTATGGAAAAACCGAGAGCTGTTTTTGGAAAAATATAATTTCAGTTTTGCTTAGTGAATACAATATTGACATAAGTTTATTATTAACTTCATATCAATATTACATTTTTTTAATACCACGGTTGCCATCAATCCAGTACATCGCGACACGCTTAATCCCTATTGTCTGTTTCTTTTCGAACTCCAAAAGAAAAATGCTTATTTCTAAAATAACAACCAAACTTTTGCCTGTTTTATCACGTGTAGAATATGTTGACTTAATGGAGAGTATCATCAATTAAAATCCCAAGATATTTTTATATACAGATACAGACTCAATAATTACCATGCACTGTAGTAAATAATGGAAGGTCAATTGTTATTTCTTTGAGTTCAAAAACAACATGTAGTAAGTTTTATCAACAATTAGTACAAGTTTAAGCTAAGGAAATCTTGGTTGAACAATATTGAAATCAAGCTACAACTGAGAAAGGGATAGAATTTGAGAGGATGCCGAACAGTTTAACAGTATTGAAAGTTAGCTTATGTACAAACTTCCTGTCTGAATGTCCTGTAATGTATAAGGTTTAAAAGATAATTACCAACAGGAAGTGAAGAAGCTGTGTAATAATTTAGAAATCATCTTGAATCCTTTGTTTTATTTTTCCACCAAAGTTGAATGTTTTTTTCAACACTTGTATTAAATTAAGAAAGGACACAATGTCTGCTTGGTAAAAATAGTCATACACTGCTGAGGTGTATTCTCCTTTGAGAGTGGAAGGTGAGGTACATAGTAGTAATGTTGTTTAAAAAATCTACAATGTGAAACATTCCTGGTGAATCCTTTAGGGTTTCCTGGTGAGTCCTTTAGGTAAAATTCGTTAATTCAACTGTTTGCAATGTTATTCAGAAAACTTTAGGTGAACCAAGAACACAAAACATGTATGACTTAAAAGGTGCAGTGTGTTTAGACACAGGCTTAAAAGATAATTTTCAAAAGACCACTTTTCAGTTTGCCTAATGGTAGTAATAATACTTTTGAATTAGTTTTACCATAATTATCATGCTTACAGGGAGGCAGAGGCAAATGCAAGGTCAAAGGACCTTAATAAGGACAAAAAGAAAACAAAGTCCAGTGCTGTGCACTACAGATACAAAAGGACTATACACCAAAACACAGGACAGAAGAACACAACAATACAACAATGACCGACAAGGACGGAGAAAATGCCTGAAATAAATACAAAGAGAACAAAACCAGGTGAAGGCTAAACACAGGTGAAAGGAATAAACTGATTAACTGAACTGGGAACAGGAAAGACCAAACAAGGACATGATAAACCAAGAACACATAAAAACACAAATTATTAAACAATAATTAAAATAATACACATTTTCTTAAGGAAGGGGAAATAACAGCATACAAAATTACATAAAATATTAAATACAAATATTTAAATAAATAATCTGTATATAAAGAGAGAACTAATTTGTTTATTATTTAAGGAGTGAGGTGTGATGAAAATCTCATGTTTTTTTGTAGCCTTGTGGTTTGGTCTTTTGTAGTTTGTTCCACTTATTAGTGACAGTGAATTTTCAAATTCTCAGAGTTCTCAAATATTAAAGTTTTTGCTAACACAATATGCTCAGTGGTCCAAAAAATCTGAGAAACATTGACAACACTTAAGGGCTTTCCTGAAGCAGAACACAGCAACTAGCAACAAAAAATCCCAGTTATAATGTAGTCCCTTAAATGAAAAGTCTTCTATTTAGGGGACTTTGAGCAGTTCTGAACAGACTAAAATGTTTTTGTTCAGAATGCTCTGTATGAAGAACAACCTCAATTGCCATACAGTGGGTTGAATGTGCTGCTTGTGCTGTTTCTAATGCCGCTCTTTGTTCTCAGCTGGGATGCAGTGTGTGAAATCTCATAGCTAATTTGTGTAAAGGGTGGCATGTCACATTTTCTGACCTACACAAGCAGATGATCAATACACTCTAAGTCAGAGAGATGAAACCCCACCTGGGATCCGATAATTAAAGGACATGTTAGAGAAACCAAATCCTGCAGTTTCAGTTCCTCTGATGTTTCCTAGCGAGTATATTGCTCTAAACCGGATACTAATATTAAAATCCTGTTTCCTGTCAAGATGGGTAAAGGTGAAACCTTGACTGAAATGTATCACCAAAAATGTAAAAGCAATTAATCAAATCTGACTCATTTATAACCATGTAAAGGAGCTCTCGTGCTAGCTGGATCCAATTGTCCGTTTGGGAGAAAGCTACATGCTTTGACAATCCAAAAGATATGACAAGACACCACCTTAAGCAATTCTGGTTAGTAATCAATTGCATATCCTTTGCATGTAATAATTGACTCAAGTCTGAATCCAATTGATCCCAGCTTGAGTGTCATTAGTAAACAGGTTGTTCAACCATATACAGAATGTGTAAGCCCAGCAGAAGAGCTTAACCCACTCCAGGACCCCATTTAGGACAGGATAGCACAGAAGATATGTAGAAAGCCTCAACACAGCAATCCTACTGTAGCTAGCTAGCTGGCCAGCCACATGTATGTCAGCTAGCATACTACAAAGTTTAGCCTGTCATCCTGCTAGCTGGCAACATTGTAGAATGATCACACTACATTGGCAGTAGTCAAATCTTACTGCCGAGTAATCACATTGAAACAGACACTGGTGTGGAAATTTCAGACTTGTGAACACAGAGCAAGAAAACAAGTGCGGCAATTGTCACGCAGTCTGACAACTACATGGGGAAATAGAGATGTGTCAATGAGCACATGGCATTTGTATCAAATTGTCTAAAAAGCAATGCAGACCGGTTAGTATGCACATATCATTGTGTCCTTCCTTCTCTCTGTTGCCTAACAGGAGTTTCCATTCAGTGCAGTAAGCGAAAATGTACTTAAGTCAGAAAGGAAACAAAAAAAGATTGGTTTGGCTTTATACCGATGTCAGTAAAGCAGTATTTTGATCACCAACTGCATGTTATAAACCTAATCAACAAACAATATAATAATATCACATTTACTAACTTAATTCTGTTGTATATTTTCAGAAACCCTGAAGTGACAAAAATTGTCTGTAGGTGACATCTGCCAGTGGCTTCCATGAAATCAAATGTGGGGTTACAATTCACTTTTCCAGGGTTTTAATTAAAACACCAGTCAAAATGCCTGCTTTGTATAACTGCCCAATATGCAGCAAAAAAAAATCTTATATCACCAGAGTGAGACAGTGTTTCTGTTAACAAGAGGACTTAGTGGTTGCATGAAAAATTGCTAAAGGTTTTTGTCATTCAGGACACCTATAGACAGAAATGACAAACATCTGCACATTATTTTTACTAATGCTTATGATATCTCTGAGCCTGACTACATGGAGGAAGATGTGATTCATGATGTGCCTGTAACTAATGTTATTGAATTAGAGGCCTGGTTAGAAGCCTTCAGAGAAACCTCTGCTTTTTTATGCTGACAATCAGAGAGAAGCGTTGTGTTCTAGTCACTGTGCAGAACATTATAGTGGAGGACCTCAATTCCATTTTGGATTAATTCATGTGACACTACAATACAGTGATGCCTTAAAATTCCACCTTCATAACATTGACATTAATGTAGATGATGATTATGATGATGGTGACTTTAAACCAGACAATAGACTTTGAAGAGTGCATGCAAAGCATTAGCACCATGTGCATTCTGGAGCAGTAATGCTGTGAAGAAATAGGAATGGTGATACCAAACGAGATACATCAGTGTGGTATGGTGGGGAGTTTTCAATACATCCCCCTACCTGATCTCTTGAAGAAAATGCCACAAAATGAAGATATCTGGGCAAGCGTAAATAGAGGACCTTGGTAGAAAGAGTCCATTTCATCAGCACTCACTCTAGCAGAAAGAGCCTACAGGAGTACCTAGAGGATGTGAAAGTAAACTCAAGTCATAGTGTGTGCAAATTATCTTTCAGATCTTCTCACAGAAATGAATCGTATCTACCAAATAGATGTTGACAAGGAGATTCTTCTTGGACTCCGCAAGGCAAGTGGAAAAATAATTGCAGAGGTAGAGAAGCAAGGCAAAGGATTGGATTTTTTCCAGCTGCACCGACAGTCTCTCACGGAGAACAGAGAACAGGCACACATTGGTATATACTGTCATTACTTTGCTCTCTACTGTACATACATAATACATTTGAATGTATGTCTGTTGTAATATACTTTTAAGGCTTCATTGCATTAATTTACTCAGGAATAACAGTTGCCACACTTCTCCTGCCCTACCTCATCACTGAGAACCCAAATAACCTTTTTGTCTTTGAAAATGTATTGGAACTAAAAATACATAACCAATCTCTTTCTTCATAACTGTCACGTCCTGCCATGGCAGGTTCCCCTGCCAGTGAGATCCAAAGCCCTCTCTCTCTCATTTGGATCACGAACACCTGTTTCGTTGTTTACTGCCCTCACTGTCCCTACTGAGGTTCCCCTTATTTCCTAATGTGTCTTGTCAGTCTTTGTTTGCCGTATGCCAAGTGTAAAGGTTGTTTTGTCCTGTCTTGATGTTCTGTGTTTCTTTTGTTATAATACTTTTATTAAATGACCTCTGTTGTCCCTTCACATCTGTCCTGCCTCCTCTATCTTCACAATACATGTACATACAAACAAAATATCCAGCTGTCATTAAAAATATTATTTATAATGGTGAAATGGTAGCTGAATATGTTGTTTGTTAATTTCATGTATTCTTAATCTTTTTTTTTTACTTTTGTTTATACAGACTTTGCCAGGTCCAAGTACACTGCTACTGATCACTGGAAAACCCATTTCATCACAAGTATGAGATGATGTTGGCCATGAATGGGGAAAACTACACACCAGAAGATGTGTTTATGGCACTCTGCTGGCTCTATACTTTTCTGTTAAATATGCAATGAATGTCAGGAAAACACTGACATTCACAAACTATTTAATTTGGGCATTAAAGAGCCTGAGGTTTTATTTCCATGACCTGTTGTTAGGATGTCAAACTTTCTGCTGTAATTATTTTGGGGGGAATTTACTGGTTGTTGAGGAAAGGAACAAACACATGCACTTATTTGCATAGTAATAGGCTATTTATTTATTGACTGGTATTTGCGAATTGCAATTTCATTTGATGTTTATGAGGTTACTAATAAATGAATTGAAATAAAGTCTCTGTTGCCACAGTTTCAAATTAAAGACCTCATAAAATACATTTTCTTTTAAGAGTGTTTCTATGGGTGTTCCTCAAGGTTCAGGCCTTGAGACAATCCTGTTCTCTGTGTATGTTGATGTTGCGTTTGCTGCTGTCAACTCCCTCATCCACCTTTATGCCATATGAATATTTAAGATCTACACACCCTTACTGAAAACATACATTTTGTTTATGTAAAGGCTAAAAAAAGACAGATCATGTGATACATATTTATATATTTAATAAGATCTTCTAAAGAACCTCATTGAGGTGAAACACAAGTGGAGAACTTCATAGAAAAATTGCTAAAAACAATTTGGGTGCCAAAGCGCACAAAGCCTTTATAATCAGAGTTGTAGCTATGTTTGATGTTAACCAATCACATTACAAATCATGTACAAAGGTCGTGTGTATCAGTTGACATAAATTGATATCATTCTAATTAGCTCTAAATCAAATAAGCTGTTATTATAGCATTTCCTTGAAGGTTTATTGTTTCCATAATGCAGAGATACTAATGGTACACTAGGAGCTAGGGACATTGAAAAGATTGTGATGTCTCCGAAATATACAGTATGACAGGGTACGGTGAAGGATCATCAGGGAGGCTACCAAGAGAATAATAGCAACCTGAAAGGAGCTGTAGGAATTTCTGTCAGGAACTGGGTTTTCCATGGATACAAACATTTTCTACAAGTGGTAGCAAGATGGTAGCCATATCCCACCTACAGTATATACATCAAAGCCATTCTCCATTTTTTTGGAAATGAATAGCTCCAAACATCCTGATATTTGGGTGCACACTGCTGCCCTCTGCAATCCCACCGAAGTTAAAGAAGTTTGTAACCTTTCAACAGTACAAAAACCCCAAGCATACTGGCAAATCACCAAAGAATCACTTGCCAAAAAGAAGGCCAATGTCCTAAGCTCAATCCTATAGAAATTCTGTCTCTGAAATCCTGAAGAAGGCTGTGCACAGGAGATCCCCTTGCAATTTCACTGGGCAAATGAGACTGGGATATAATTGAAAAATCTACTTTCCCTTCCAGTAAAATGTGTAAATATGAGCAAAATGGGCTGTAAAAAAGTATTTGTTTATCCTCTTGATCGTTCATTCAAAATGTATACAAATATTGAACCTTAAAGGAAAGTAAAATAATTGAAAGAAATAATACATTTGTATCATACAACAAATATTTTTCTCACATAGACAGTATGTGTGCCACAAATACTGGCAGCCATTCATTCATACTTTGTGAAACCTCCCTTCGCTAAGATAACAGCTCTGAGTCTTCTCCTATAATAAATAATGAGGTTAAAGGACACA
>JACXGJ010010384.1:0-22140 GCA_016801105.1 Esox niger
ACATTATGACCACTGACAGGTGAAGTGAATAACACTGATACACCATCAGCCATAACATTATGACCACTGACAGGTGAAGTGAATAACACTGATACACCCATCAGCCATAACATTATGAACACTGACAGGTGAATTAATGAACACTGATACTCCATCAGCCATAAAATTATGATCACTGACAGGTGAAGTGATTAACACTGATAATCTCGTTATCATGGCTCCTGTCAGTGGGTGGAATATATTTGGCAGCAAGTGAACATTCTGTCTTCAGAGTTGATGTGTTAAAAGCTGGAAAAATGGGCAGCGTAAGGATCCGAGCGACTTTGACAAGGACCAAACTGAGATGGCTAGACAACTGGGTCAGAGCATCTCCAAAACTGCAGCCCTTGTGGGGTGTTCCTGGCCTGCAGTGGTCAGTACCAGTCAAAAGTGGTCCAAGGAAGGAAACGCGGTGAACCAGCGACAGGGTCATGGGCAGCCAAGGCTCATTGATGCAGGTGGGGAGTGAAGGCTGGTCCATGTGGTCCGATCCAACAGACAAGCTACAGTATCTCAAATAGCTGAAAAGTTTATGCTGGTACTGATGGAAAGGTGTCAGAACACACAGTCCATCCCAGTTTGTTGCGTGTGGGGCTGCGTAGCCACAGACCAGTCAGGGTGCCCATGTTGACCCCAGTCCACAAGCACCCACAATGGGCACATGATCATTAGAACTGGACCACGAAGCAATGGAACAAGGTGGTCTGGACTGATAAATTTCATTTTCTTTCACATCGTATGGATGGCTAGTTGCCTGTGTGTTGCTTACCTGGAGAACACATGGCACCAGGATGCACCATGGGAAGGAGGCAAGCTGGCAGAGGCAGTGTGATGCTTTGGGCAATGTTCTGCTGGGGAACCCTGGGTTCTGCCATTCATGTGGATGTTCCTTTGACATGTACCACCTACCTGAGTGTTGTTGCAGACCATGTGCACCCTTTCATGGCAACGGAATTCACTGATGGCATTGGCCTCTTTCAGCAGGATAAAAAGTCCTGAAAAAAAGCAAACATTTTTCAGGAATTGTTTGAAGACTACAACAGCAAGTTCAAGTTGTTGACTTGGCCTCCAAATTCCCCAGATCTCAATCCAATCAATCATCTGTGGGATGTGCTGGAAAAAACGGTCCGATCCATGGAGGCCCCATCTCACAACTTATAGGACTTAAAGGATCTGCTGCTAATGTCTTGGTGCCAGATACCACAGCACACCTTCAGAGGTCTAGTGGAGTCCATGCTTTGACAGGGTCAGGGCTGTTTTGGTACCAGATACCACAGCACACCTTCAGAGGTCTAGTGGAGTCCAGGCCCCAATGGGTCAGGGCTGTTTTGGTGGCAAAAGGGGGACTTACATAATATTATGCAGGTGGTCGTAATTTTATGGCCGATTACTGTATTGATATTAGATCATTTATTTAGTTTTTAATCTACTAACAAGTTATTATGTTATGTCTGTTTTTCAGAATATACACTCTGATCCATTTTGTGGCATTTTCGAGTATGAAATCCAGCACCAGTACGACACCATCAGTTGATGACATGCAGGTAAATTGTCTTGATGAATATTGTAATATTATAGGCCAACATTGTTGGTATTTTTAACTATTACGTAATTGATTGTGTATTACTAAAGATGACACAACTTTACAGATTCCCGACACCCTGGAAACTGAGCTAAACAACTGCATGTACCTTGACAAATCTTTAACTATACAGAATCCTGCAGTAATCCGGAAAAACACACCAGAAACTCTTGTTTGAAATCTTATGACTGAGCGGCTCTGAGCATAACAACATTTGTCTTCCAGAAATGTGTGGTATAGTTTGAATGTTAAATGTATGTTCCTTGCAGTCTTTTGATACCGTTTTCTTTTCTAACAAAGAGAATACTCAACGGGGATAATCTTTCTTCTCAAAAGACTACTAAGACTTTATTTTTTTATTATGTCAAAAGAACTTTTTGCAATTTCATTTACAACCATGTATCCGAAGACATTGTGACACTGCATAAATGCTAGCAAAAAAGGAATACAAGGATGCAAATAACTTCTCCCTATACTTAATTGAAAATAGTACAAAGACAACATTTCAAATGTTGCAACTGAGATATGTTAGTGTTCTTGGAAAACACATTTCAAAAAGTAGTGACAGCGGCATGTTTACCACTGTGTTGCATCACCTCTTCTTTTAAAAATACTCGGTAGGCGTTTAGGAACTGAGGAGACAAATTGCTATTGCAGCTGTTCAACAGTTCAGGGTCTCTGGTCGTACCTTTATTTCATAATGCACCATATGTTTTTAATAGGTGACAGGACTGGACTGCAGGAAGACCAGTTTAGCACCCAGACTATTTTACTACAGGGCCATGCTGTTGTAATACGTGCAGAATGTGGTTTGGCATTGTCTTGCTGAAATAAGCAAGGCCTTTCCTGAAAAATACATTATCTGGAGAGCAGCATATGATGCTCCATAACATGGGGCTCATTAATGGTGCCTTCACAGATGTGCAACTCACCCATGCCATGTGAAGTAAGGCACCCCCATACCATCACATATGCTGACTTTTAAACTGTGCACTCATGACAAGCCAGATGGTCCCTCTCCTCTTTAGCAAAGACGATGTGAGGTCCATGATTCCCAAAAATAATTTTTAATTGACAGACCACAGGACAGTTTTCCACTTTGTCTCAGTCCATCTCAAATGAGCCCAGAAAAGATGAGGGCATTTCTGTATCTTGTTTATATATGATGACTTCTTCGCATGGCAGAGTTTTAACTTTTGTGGATGCAGTGACGTGCTGTGCTCACAGACATTGGTTTCTGGAACTGTTCCTGGGCCCATGCAGTGATGTCCACTGCAGAATTGTGTCTGTTTTTAATGCAGTGCCATCTGAGGGCCTGAAGATCACAGCCATCCAGTGTTGGTTTTCGGCCTTGTCCCTGGCATAAAGAGATTTCTCTGGATTCTCGGAATCTTTTAATAATATTATGTATCGTAGATGATGAAATCCCCAAACGATACAATTTTACGTTGAGAAATATTCTTAGATTGCTGCACAACCTGCCTGCTCAGTCTTTCAGTGTTGAACTCCTCATCTTTACTTCTGAAAGACTCATCCCCTCTGGGATGCGCTTTCTATACTCAATCATGTTACTGACCTGTTGCCAATTAACCTTATTCATCGTGAGATGTTCCCCCAGACTATTGTTGCCCCTGCCCAAATCTTTAGTTGCCCCCGTCATAACTTTTTTTAAATGTATTGCTGGCATCAAATTCAAAGTGGGCATATATTTTTCAAAAACCAATGCCACTTCTCAACATCAACAGTTGATATGTTGTCTTTGTCTTATTTGCAATCAAATATAGGGATAAATGATGAGCACATCATTGCATTCTGTTTCTCTTAGCATTTTACAATGTGTCCCAACATTTTGGAAATAGGCTTGTATTATTTTAAATACCACGTATATACAAATGAATTGAACATAAAAATTTTAGAAATGAAAATAAAACAAGATTAAGATAAAAAATTCTAAATGATCTAGATGGTGAAGGGTCTCTTCATTTGTTTCATCTATAGTGCTTAAATGTTCGATACTTTTTCTTGTAATGTGCAGTAGTTTGTGTCTGAGTGGTATAAAATACATTGAATGTATTCCCTTTGGGAAAAAAATTTATAGATTTTTGGATGTTAAAAGAAAACTGTGTAGAATTCTTGCAACGAGTGTCGAAAGGATGATATGTTAGTGTACTTATTAATTACTAGTGAGTAAAAACTTTGTATTGATAACGTCAGTTCCGGGGAATACATTTTAAAAATGGTGTGTCATAGATTTAAAAAAACGTACCGACAAAATCTCATACAATCTGTCCTCTTGATATTTACAGTTATAAAAACAGTGAAGTGGTGTATGCCTACGCAAAACACAGATTTCATTTGAAATGTATCTAAAAATCCCCTATGGAAGAAATGAACACTTTAAGAATGCAAAGAGCAGCTTTTCCAGTTTAGCTGGCAGGTTTTATGGGAATCATGACTCATTCGATTTCAGTCAACAGGTAACAAAAGGCAACAACATTTTTCACACATAAGAAAACAAGACAACTATGTATTTCACTGCATATGTTGAGGGCGGGGTCTACACACAATACCAGAGCATAAAAATTAATGTTAACGTGTGAACTCTCAGGGAATGATGTTGTCATATTTTATGCAGTTTCATTTGAAACCAGTAATCGTTGCTGGTAATCTCATCTTTGTGAGCGTTCCCTTTTTTATACACTGTATAAGTATACCCTAGTGGTAGCTGTAAATAACTTCTTATTACGGGTATCTGGGATACTTTCTGCAAACTCTTTTGAGTGATAGATTATGGTCAAAATTAGTGAACCATGTACATTGAGATTAAAATATTTAATCTTATTTACATTGGTGGATCTGTGGGCACAATCAAACCTACCAGGCCTTTATCAATATTTAGCACCAATAACATAAAGCAATAACAGTTGGCAGGGGTGTTCTGGCCCTGTGAATTCACTCGTAAAATGTGGCAGGATGTCCGTCGTTTTCTATCAGACAATGTTCATGCCGGATTAGAACTTTTGATTTAAAATGCATTGCTTTACAAAATATAATGAGAATTTGAAAGAAAAATACTTCATTATTAATCTGATTTTACTGCTTTCAAAACAGCATATTCACAGGAGTATGTCCTAAACGACCAAACCACAATTTTTTGTCTTTACAAAAAGAAATTGAGTTTCTCAAAATATCTCAGAATCTAAGAACCAGAAAGCAGTAACCAGCAGAACCAGAAAGGATTTGGACCACTTTTGATGTTTTTGTTTCCTTATAGTTAACTTGTGTATTGTTAACCCAATTATTTACTTTATTATGCGTTTGTCTTATTCTTTGCTATATCTGTGTACCCCTGGTTTGTTTTACTTCTGTTTTGGATCATTGTTATAATAAAAAATTTAATGAACAGTTTTCAGTGGTGTTGTTTGCCAACAACCTCTTAGGGAACTGTAGGGGGGCGCCCCCTTGTGGCTTGCTAGAGGGTATTACAAGGAGAATTGTAAGTTGACACTAAATATATATTTTGTTTCAAATAATATTTATAAATTACACAATTTATCATAACCACACGATTTTAAATATGATTACACACCACACATTCCACGCGCTTAATAACACATTTGATATACCATACCAAACAACCTTAGTGAAGGAATGAAGGGCTTGTATCCAAATGGAGCTAAAAAAGATCAAAGAATAACAGGGAATTGTGAAAATAAATCAGATCATGAAAGAAATATTTCACCTTACGCTAGCGCCATCGTCAGCGGCGTCAACACAGACCTACCGAACGATATTAAGACGGCTAGCTCAGAAGCAGCAGACGTCTTTCCATAGTTTTATCAGAAATGTACGGCTGACCGGATTATGAATAAAACTCATTCTCTTGGACGGCCCAGCATTTCGGTCTGGGCCGTCCAAGAGATCTCAGTCAAGAGTAATTATGCCGAGTCACAGATGTTAATCTTGGCATAAAATGCCTGCTTTTGATGATTTTACACTTGGAAAGCTCAAAAAGCATTCTGCTGGAAAGCCCTTTTAAAAAATATGATCCATAATATTAGGCAGTCTGGCACATCCATTGTTCTCTTGCTTGGGTCTTTCCTACTGCCTAAATCATTGCCGATAAAATCCGGGGATGAAATTGCATGGGGTCATTGAACAAATTAGAAAATATTCAATCATTAAGATCAAAAACATTAAAACCAAATAAATGACCAGTAGACAGCTGCAGCTAATGTTCCAAATAATATTATTCTATAAAAAATGTAGTGAACTTGGCTTCGTTTTAGGAAGTAAAGAGTGTAGGACACTAAAATACAAGCTTGGGTGAAGGTAAGGTCTCATTTTTATTTCAATAGTAGGTCTGCCAAAAGAAATATATAAGAGGGGGGTAACAAGAAGACACAGGATATTGGAATTCCTTAATTAAAAACAACTTTGGGGTTTGGTGGCTGATAAAGCTGCTGGTCAGAGCCAAGTACCTTAGCAGCCAAAGGACAACACACGCTAATCTCACATTAACAGAATGTTACACCAGGACTTCGAAATGACACCATCCTCCCAATACACTCCACATTAGTAGTGCATTACACAGGGAGTAGGACCCAATTTGGGACGAACACAATGGTTCTGTACATTAAGCAAAACAAAATAGGAACAAATATCTTAAAACTGACCAGAGACCAGGTAACCGTCCAAATCTGTACAATAAAAAGCACTTGGTGTCCCCCTCATCCCCTGATACTGTTGGGCGGGAACACACCGATTCTAAGTCAGCTACATTCCAGCTGTTAAACATCTAAAGGTGTTCAATGGCAGCTGTCTTTGATGTGGCCACTACCAGCTGATCCGTTTGTCACCTGGCACCCAACTTCTGAAACAACCATATTGAAAGATCCATATTGAAAAAAGAGAAAACTTTCTTTCCATTATCTCACAGGACAAATATCTGTAGCCAGGGCCAACAATGCATGTCAGACAATATGAAAATGGCAATAAACAACAAAACGTAGAGAACAGATCAATTTACTACACAGAAGGGAATGATGAATGTTACCAATAACTAAACAATCCACAAGTTAAAACGAAAAATACAGAAAGCAATGTACACTTCATATTTAATGTAATTGGTGGCTCACCGCCTCCCCCTTATGGTTGCATGGTGTAACTGCAGCTGTAAGTACATCCGCGTGATCATCTGTTAAACCAGCTGGATTTTAAACAGAACAGCATTGAAACTTCCCAGGGGTTTGAGGCAACGGACAGGCACTCCCCAGTTCGTTGTGCCGAAGACCAGCCCTCAGCTGTGGGGATCAGGCGGTGGCATCGTGGATTTGGAGACAATCATCACTCTGCAACCTGGTGTGCACAACTTTCAAATCAGATTTAAAAAAAAAAAAAAAAAAAACATTTATCACTGCCAAGTTGAAGAGTCTTGACATCTGCATTCCAATAAAATTCTCTATTACAAAACAAGTCAACGTTCACAGGACTGGTTTAACAGATCATTATCAACCGAAGTCAACAACCAGTCATTTATGTTGATTAATTTGCTTCAACTAGGTTGGGTGGTTCCAGCTGAGATGTGATGTCTGGGGTGATGAGAGGGGCATAGTCCTGGGGGGTAGGTTCAGGCAGAACCAAATCTCAATCACTGTCGAACTTGATGGAGTTGACGGATTGGGAAATGGCTCCTCCACGGTAGCTGCCCCTCTTCTTCTTGGTCTTCTCGTGACGGAAGGACTTGCCCTTTGTGAAGCGTAGCATGTCATTGGCTCTCTGGCCCCAGTCTCCATCTGCCCCGCGCTGAGCAAAGAGAGGGTCACGACACGCTTAGCTCAGAATAACCACCACATCTTCAGACAAACACACTAACTTCTAGGGTCAATGCATGCTATGTAACACTACACTACCCTGACTACATATCGGACGAATGGTAGTGAAGCTGTGGATGAACAGGTGGCTCAGCTGCAATAATTATTAGTATTAGTATTAGTATTAGTATTAGTATTAGTATTAGTATTAGTATTATTAAACATGAATATTTTGGAACACGGGAAAATCCGATGGGGAAAGGCATTTCAACTAAGCTCATGAGATATGTTGGATTCTTAAAGAATCAAGGGGTGTATTTGAAAGAAACGTTTAGCGTTTTGACATACTGAAAAGCGATATATTACCCTGGCCTATGTAACATAGCATCAATCATTCTTCCACAGACGAAAATGCATCGTTTCTCATAATGCCTGTTTTCTAAGACTAAAGACCCATTAATCACAGCACCCTATCGGCTGTCTGCAGCGCCACACAGTTGAGTTGCTCAAGGAAATCACATACTTTAGTAGATTAACCTCAAGAGAAGGAACTGGGTATCATCTGCATTTTTCTTGGTTACTACAAGACATACCAAAATAGCTAATGCATAATTCAACTGCTTCTAATAATTTCTGCATTCCTCAAATTCATGAGCTCTCAGTTTCTTCCTAAAGCATAGCAGAAACATTACAGAAACAGAATAGCCAAGAGTTGAATTACTGTATCTATTACTTTGTTATTGAAATAAACCAAATGCCTAGAGAGTGCCTCTATAATTATATTTATACTCAGTTGGTCTGTAATAAATGGGTAGAAAAGTTGACTACAGCCAGAAATAATACTGAATAATAATATTTTGCCATTCAATTTTAACATGAAATCAAAATCAGTTTTCATAATGGTGTTCAACCAAACAAATCTACAAGCTGTGCTTGTATAATCTACAGGAATGTACCTTCTCTTGACCATTTAATGGAGAATAAACAACGCAGACTATGCAATTACCACTGAGGTTAAGTCTTTACTACAACAGGCCAAAGTGGAAAATCTAATAGAATTTAAGAATCGGCCATGTTTATTCCGAGGACACCTCTTTCCAGGGTCTGTGGTTTCTCACAGAGAACCACCAGAGATGGCGTAGTAAATCTCACCTTGGCGTCAAAGGAGTTATCTGCCAGTCGGTCATCCACCTCAATTTCCTCCTCTCTTATTCTACGGAAAGGTACATTGATCTTTAGAAGGACAGATGGACAGATCAGACGGACAGACATACACAGAGAACAGGGTTGTAGTATCTGACAATGGTTTAAAGTTCTATTAGTTAAATACACTTTGATCATAAGTGTTGTGGGTCAATCGATTCCCTTGCGTCACGGACATAGCTTTAGAAGTCCCAGAATTCAATGTGCCTTGGTTTTGTATAGATCCACGCAGCAGAATTTTAAAGCCCAACTTAACAGACCCTGACAAAACAAACACCCCAAACCAAAATAAGCCTTCTGTGATGATCAGCAGCAATACAAGCCCCCCTATAAGACAGACCAGGTCAGTTCTCACCTTTTTAGAGACTTTGGGAAAGGTCTGTGGCGTTGTGGTTTCTTTCTTGTTTTTAGGAGTGGTTACGGTAGGGTTATCCTCATCGTCCTCACTCTCAGAAGATGAAGAGTCATCACCAGCCTCTCTCTTAATTGCAGTGCCTGTCACGCAGGAAAGATTGAAAAATATTCTATTACTGAAGCTACTCAGGTTCTAGCACAAACCTGAACTAATTGCGGATGACTTGTGTCCTTCTTGAGTTTTAAACCAAGAATGTGCAGTATAAAAATATGTAATAATGTCTTCTTTAAGAGCAATACAACACCCACCGCTGGCAAGCAAAATGCTACAAAAAGGCATGGCCTTTTCAGCCATAATAAAAGGGGCAATTCATGTTTTTTTTTTACTGTACAACTAGCATAGACAAGCAAAAAAGACAGGTAGACATCTGGAGTTACAGTGTAAAGGTAATGTTTCAAATCCCATTTCCCTAAGATATCACACAGATTCAACTTTGGTAATTAAAACAGTTGGGAATTCTTTGTAATCTCCTTATACACGCATTTGACAGCCACAGAACTGTCGTTCCAAACCTAAACCATGCGGTACTAGCAAGTACTACAGCGGCCTGGTTTGGTAAGGGATGATGATGAGTCACGTTATTGCCCAGATGCATGATTCTACACAGGGCCACTTTAAGGAGCCGTAACCATCATGTGGCAAAACACTGGCCCATCCCACTTCCTAAACGGCTCTGTACTGTAGCCAAACGCTGTTGCCCTTGAGGATGGCTTTTAACAAGACAATTGTACAAATCCTCATAAGACAATCTGTGGAGAAATGTTGAGAACAGAAAACCCAACAGACCGAAGGTCTCCATGGCCAGGTCTATTTGGTGGCCAGTCTAGAACATACCATTAGTGATGGGAGTGGAGGCTACAGCTGTTTTTTTCTCCACCGCCTCTTCATCAGACGATTCTTCTGATGAGCTGCTGTCATCCTTGGCTTTAGGGGTTGCAGCAGGCGTGGTTTTCGGCGTCTTAGCCGGGGTCTTGGCTTTAGGGGTTGCAGCAGGCGTTGTTTTCGGCGTCCTAGCCGGGGTCTTGGCTTTAGGGGTTGCAGCAGGCGTTGCTTTCGGCGTCCTAGCCGGGGTCTTGGCTTTTTTACTGGCTTCTTCATCAGAGCTGGTGTCCTCGGAGGAGGAATCGGCGGCAGGGGTGGCAGCTTTGGGTGTAGCGGCCTTCCCATTGGTCACAGCAGGCTTGGCCGGCGTTGTCTTGACGGTGTCCGTCTCGGAGTCTGAACTGTCGTCAGAGTCCGAGCTGCTCTCAGCTGTCTTCTTCGCTGGTGTTGGCACGGGCTTTGGGGTCATTGGTTTCCCAGCCGCTGGTGTGGCTGCAAGGATCATAGGTCAATTAAGTCCTTGGGATAAAATAACCTAAAATGCTTACTAGTGAACTGGACAAAATGAAAGTTACACAACAACACAAATGAATTGTAAGAAGGCAACATGAGAAAACAGCGGACCAATATTCTTACCCTTCTTGGCTGCTTTAGGGGTGGTGGCCGGGACCTTCTTGCTGACGGGGGTAACTGGTTTCACTGGTTTCTTTTTGCTGGTCTCTTCATCAGAGCTACTTTCTTCTGACGTTGAAGACTCTGCAGCTTTAGTTGGGGGCTTGGCAGCAGGGCTCTTTGCAGGTTTAGTCACCACAGGAGTTTCAGGTTTGGAGGATGAGGCAGTTTTCTTTGCAGGAGCTTCATCCTCGTCTGAGCTCGAGTCAGTATCGCTCTCTGACGCTTTAGTTGTGGAGGCAGAGGGTTTGGAGCCTGGGGTAGCTGGTTTAGCAGCAGGAGTGCTCTTTTTAGCTGGAGGTTCATCTTCCGAAGAAGTGTCTGAATCAGAGCTGCTTTCCGCTGTAGCTGATTTCTGAACTAGGGTGGCTGGTTTCGAGATGGGTTTAGCCGCGGGTTTAGCTGCAGGGGTGCTCTTTTTAGCTGGAGGTTCATCTTCCGAAGAAGTGTCTGAATCGGAGCTGCTTTCCGCTGTAGCTGATTTCTGAACTAGGGTGGCTGGTTTCGAGATGGGTTTAGCCGCGGGTTTAGCTGCAGGGGTGCTCTTTTTAGCTGGAGGTTCATCTTCCGAAGAAGTGTCTGAATCGGAGCTGGTTTCCTTTGGAGCTTTGGCCGGGGTAGCAGCAGGTTTCTTGGTAGCTACAACTTTTGCCAGGGTTTTGGCCGGGGTAGCAGCAGGTTTCTTGGTAGCTACAACTT
This sequence comes from Esox niger, assembly GCA_016801105.1. NCBI lineage: Eukaryota > Metazoa > Chordata > Actinopteri > Esociformes > Esocidae > Esox > Esox niger. The sequence continues at coordinate 11,246 of JACXGJ010010384.1, forward strand.
TAGCCGGTGCTTCATCAGCGCTGCTGTCAGAGTCTACATCACAAGTGGGGAAGACTTACAATTAAAAAAATAATAAACGCATTTACTACCGTACAAATAAATGATAGCACTATTTATTTAGGTATGTAACAACAGGCAACGGATGAGAATAGAAACGACAAGGACGTCAGATTTTGTTTCTGTAGCAAAGTACTACCCTTGAATAGACCATAAAGGGAGCCAACAAGCGAGAATAATTCGCAATTAACTAAATGCTTCAAGTCTTTGTAAAGTAATTCCAGGGTATAAAATCAAAACCGAATGGTTTGAATATTATCATTACATTTCATATTAAATATTTTTCCAAAGTTAGACGGCCGTCTCAGCCCACTGTTCCAAAGGGTAACTTAATACTTCCTGAAGAACCCAGGTTAAACACACCAGCATATATTACAGTGGACAAGGACAATTTAAGACAAGCTCATCTTACCAGAGCTTGACGAGTCAGCTTTTTTAGCTGGGGTCTTCTTGGCAGGAGCAGCCTTGACTGCTGGTTTCTTCGCCTCCTCCTCCTCATCCTCTGAGCTGGACTCCGAGTCCGAGGAGGATTCTGCAGCTTTGCTAGGGGTGGCGGACGGTTTGGCCTTAGCCGGAACCACCTTCACGGACACCTCTTCTGCGACAGTCACGTTTGCCTTCACGCCCGCTACGGTCACGGTCTTCGCCGGCGTCACCTTCTTCTGCACCACCGTTACGGCCGCCTTGGCTGGAGCGATTTTCACCGTCTTGGCAGCTTTCTCCTCTTCCTCCGAGCTGGACTCTGAGCTGGAGTCGGAGTCATCCTTGGCAGGGGTGACTGTTATTTTGGCAGCTGGGGATTTAACTGTTATAACGTCTGCTTTCTTAGGTTGTTCTTCATCCTCGGAGCTCGAGTCAGAGGAAGAGTCCTGAGCAGCAGCGGCCTTGGCGGGTGTCACCTTGGTCACGGGCTTCTTTTTATCCTCTTCATCCTCAGAGCTGGAGTCTAAAAGTATAATCAAATAAGCCATGAGATCCAAGTTAAATCCAGCTCAGCAGGTACAGCTTACGGCTGGGGTTAAACTTTAACATTCAGTTTAGTGTTACAGATTTAAGGAAGATAGGCAATCAGTTTGAGTTCCCACAAGCACAGAAAACAAACATCCAAGACAAGAACCATTAGAGGAAACCTACGTATATCTATCCCTCCCTATATCCATCTATCCCTATAACTATATAATCTATAGAAAGAGAACCTAGTTCTAGAACCAACCTGAGTCCTCTGAGCTGGACTCTGTTTTCTTGGCAGCAGCAGGTTTAGGGGTCACAACCTTGGCTGGCGGGGTCTTCACTAGGACTGCTTTAGCTGGGCACAATAATATACATTAACATCTCATTTTAAAACACAGGAAACCAGAGCAGAAGGCAACAGGTCATGTCAGATGTCCAGAGTGCTGGTCGAGGGCTTATGATATCAACACCGTTTATTGGGAAACCAAATATGATAATTATTTTAAACAACAATGATGAATGAACAATGAACAGGAATCTTTTCGTATAATAAATATCATTCCTTTCTTTTTCAAGCCTAAAAAATGTAATACTGCACAAACTTCAATACGAAATAATCACGTAACATTCTGGCAAATTAATTGCAGCATTTATGAGGAAGAAACTGTCTTCGCGTGGTTTTCAACGAGCCAGGCAGCCCAGTGACCATGCACAGTAGACAGACCTGCTTTCGATCCAATCCTGAAAACTCTGCTTTGCACTGCGCTCCAGTGACGTGACACATCCATAGGAACGGGAGTAGTTACCTGCTGCTTTCTTCACCTCCTCCTCCTCACTACTACTGTCATCGCTGCTGTCAGAGGAGCTGTCCTTTTTGGCCTTACCGGCCACCGCAGGAGGCGGGGCCTTCTTGGCTGACACGCCAGGGGGCGGGACAGCGCTGTACGGACCTACAGGACAAGAGACATCAGCAGGGATGAAGAACTAAGTCATACGTCATCACCATTGACAAAAACACTAATCTCACTTGAACAGGAGGTCAATGGCAGAACCCCGCTCCTACTGACACGGCAGAACCCCGCTGCTACTGACGCCCCCGCTCCTACTGACGCCCCCGCTCCTACTGACGCCCCCGCTCCTACTGACGCCCCCGCTCCTACTGACGCCCCCGCTCCTACTGATACAGTAGACACATACCTGGTTTAGCCTTCTTACTGGGAGGGGCCTCCTCTTCGTCACTGCTGCTGGATTCAGCCGCTTTAGCCGGGGCCGCTTTAGCCGGGGCCGCTTTAGCCGGGGCCGCTTTAGCCGGGGCCGCTTTAGCCGGGGACGCTTTAGCCGGGGCCGCTGCTACCGTCTGATGGACAGAATGTCAGTCAATTGAAAAATGATTAACATGCCTGAATAAGCTGTAGACAACCCAATAAAGGCATAGCTGGCCCAAAAAGAAACATGGTTTAATAAATCCTTATAGACAAAGTGGTGAACACACTAATACTCAACAGGATGATGCAATCAAACTAAGGCAGCAGCAGTTAAAGGGATTATCTTTACAGGCTCCGGGGCTACCAGTAGAACTTCTGTTAGATTCAACTGTATGGCCCTTTAGGGGTCATAAAATCAGACCATACTGTACATATTGGATTTATCAATTTAACGCAAAACCAAAAAGAAGACAGCAGATAAAACATGAAGTTAGATTCTCTGTTGGTCACATCCAAAACCACCCATGTCCCTCCTTTCAGTCCAGCATCCAGTGGGTGAAGCACAAGGCTGGTTCGTCAGAAGGAAATCCTGTACCACGCCTAGGAAGGGAGATGGTTACGGACAGAACCACTCCCATGGTAACGTGGACACTTACTAGGATGTATTCACTATGTGTGGTGAACAGCTGAAATGATAAGTTCTTGGAGACGTCGGACTAGCCCGTTTTCCAGGGGCGCGCCCAATGAGGCTGCCGCTGGGTTTTACACTCCTGCGTTAAACAGATTCCACCACACCAATCCCACATAACCAGATTCCACCACACCATACATCAACATCGACTGGAGTTCATTAAATAGACGATGTATCTGAAGCATCGTTCAGGAGGTCCTGGGCCCCTTTACATTGGTCCATGAGAGACTTGGTCACGTCCACTGGTGCCAGACCCTGGCGATTTACCCCACGGTCCAGACTATATTCGGTTTCCACCAAAACGGACCGATGCCAGTCAGCCAGTAGGCAGTGGCTGAGTAGCTTGGCTCTCACGTGGTGTCAAGCCCCGGACGTTAGGACTTTGGGACGGAGTTGGCGAGTTGACATGTTACGTGCTGAGAAAACGCCGTGTGTTGTTCTAATCGAATAGCAAGGTGTAGCCTTTGCTTAGTCTTTAGCTTCTCGAAAACTATTTTCATAAGAGCTAACAAACAGATCCTTGCTAACAAAGAAAATAAAGCAACAGTACAGGGAAGCAAAGACTCAGAAAGAGCCAACATTAGCATTAGCGGTGTAGCCAATTAGCATAATGCACAAGTGGAAATGCAACAATTAGAGCGAAAGGTTACATTACCTTAGCAGGGGCCTCGTCTTCACTGGAGCTGTCCTCACTGCTGCTACTGCTAGCGGCTGTCCTCACTGCTGCTGTCTTAGCTGGGGCCGCTGTGGCCTTTCCTTCTGCAAGGCAAGAGAAACAGTCAGCGGAAAGACAGGAACCAACGCTATGAAAGAGTGCGATCGAGCGGTCATTGTTGTAAAACAGGAGCCTGTCCATAGAGATGCAGGTTGAATGCACTCACTGGCGGCTGGGACTTTGGCTGGAGCTTCGTCCTCGGATGACTCACTGCTGGAGCTAGAGTCCTTCTTCCTGGCTGCGGGCGGCACCGCGCTGGCCTTCACCAGAGCCTTGGCGGCAGGCTTCTGTGTGCAGAGAGGAGGAGGAGAGGACATAAGCAGGCGTGAAGAACACACACATTCTTCCTCAGCAACAACGGCTTGGTTCACATGTAAAGCTGAGCTTTGTGTTGTAACCAGGGTTCCAAACATGTCTACACCAGAGCCAACCTATTCTTCACTAAGCCCTTTAGAGGCAAAAATGGCCAAGGGTTTGTAATCGAAACTTGTGAAAATCATAGCTGCTCACCTTCTTAGCCACTGGCTCTTCTTCCTCACTGGATTCCTCACTGCTGCTAGACTCCGCTGCCTTGGCAGGGGGGGTAGCCTTCACCGCTAAAGAAGACAAGAAACGGTAAACAAAAACACCAGAACATTTAATGGTGTTGGTTTTTTATCCAAGGAAGCTCATCTCCAGCACACAGTGTCAAGTAACCTAGGGAGCCTTCATGTCAATATATAGCTAACAGATATGACATCCTGGTCATAACATTTAGATCGTTTTACACAACAGCTCCAATGTGTAATGTATGCGTTCTGTGTGCATTCACACACAAACAAATAATAATAATTAACTAGGGCCAAAAGACACAAACGGTTTAACCAGCTTCTTCCCGACCCGGCAATAGGATCAAACCACACCCTTGTACGCTGGCTCAGGCATTTTCCCTGTGCCTTGACCGTCACAGCAATTCTGAGGCTGTAAACAGGCGACGCTGTGAGCCGCTCTGAATAGAAGCCTCTGTTGAACTGGCATGTTTTAATATGAGGGTACCTGCTGGTTTGGCCTTGACTGGGGCTTTAGCTTCTTCTTCATCACTGCTTGACTCCTCGCTGGAGCTTTCAGCAGTCTTTGCTTTTTTAGCGGCGGGACTGTCGCTGGCCTCAGCGCCTCTGGAAAGAGCCTTGCGTTTCTTAGCTTCAGGAGACCTGAGGGGACAATGAAAACTGAGCAGTCAGTGGCATTCAAAACAAGCACAGGATTGGAAGCACCAAGCTGATCATTCTGCACATTGAGGTATGCCTGGTTATTTTTTGCACTCCCAAATGGAGGACCTGGCTTATAGCAGCCAGTAAAGAAACACTGCGATGCCTGTGTGTATCCAGTATACTTACTTCACCCAGTAGTTGAAAATGTCAAGTAAACCAGTGTCCTCTTTTTCATCCTGGGGGGGCTGTTGAAAAAGAATAATTCACATTAGAAATGTCTTCGCATTTCTCTAGTCATCAGCTGGTCGGAAAAGTAAGAACTATTCCGACAAACAACAATTCTTGTAAATCATCTTCATTCATTCACTCATCCACCTTTATTCATAGAAACACAGTGAACCAGAGAAGGGTCATTCATCAAACATTTGAATTGCCTAAGGCATCAGAAAATCTACTGTACAGTAAGTTTGGATTACTCCGCAAAACATACCAGGATTTGGGGGCGTAGTAGTGAAAAGCAATTTTACCCAACACTAAATAACCGCAGGATCTCTGGCAAGAAGCACCCAGTATTGAGAGCAAGTTTCATAACTGCAGATTTTAGTTAATTTTTTAGGCATGATAGCGCTGAAGCAGTATTTCAAACGTTTAACTAAAGTACCCCCCTAGAGGAAGTAATGGCAGGGTCAGAAATGAAATGTTTAGAGAATGGTCTGTCGAGACAGATTTCACTTAAATATTTCAGCGTTTTCCAGCGAAACATTTCAGGTAGTTCGGTAACTTCCTAAACAGTAATTCGAACAAAGCAGATCTCACCCTAGAATTACAATTTGTCTGTCAACACACTGTAATGTATAACGCTGTGTCGGAATCACACGTGTTGGCCGCACGGCGTGCACCCCCGGCGAAACTGACTAGCTCGTTAGTTCACCTAGGCAACTAGTCAGATGAGTAGAAACACAGCATTGTCGAGATCTACGTCAATAGAGATAGACCGAATGTACAATGTGACACTTACCACTTTCGCTTGCTTAATGAACTGCTGAGCAGCTTTCGTGAACTTGTTCTGTAGTAGAAACGAATATATATGCTTGTAAAGATCACTCGGCACGGAACTTTGCTCCGCCATTTTCACCACGCTGATGTGAAAGGGATCCGACAGTGACATGCGCGTTGAAAAGCTGTCGCACCAGAGATACGTAAATAACATGGGGAAACATGGGGAAACTCAAATGATCCATTTCCCATCATATTTTATTTGAATATTATTGTAATTTAGCCTTAGAAACGCGTGTAATTATCTGCTCCAACATGGTCTTATATTGTCATTATTTCGCGAGCACTATAAATCTATATATAAATTATTTAAAGGCACCTACCTCTTTTTTTGGTATAGGCTGACGGATGTACGTCATCAATAATCGCCAATGTGACCATCATTTCTCAACATGGCACCTTGACGTTCAACATATTAAGGGGTCGACGTTACTGCTAGTCTGGACGTTTTGCCGGTATAACAGTCTTACCTGTATCACATACTTTAAGTCATGCCTCGGTATGAGCTTGCCCTCATTCTGAAGGCCATGCAGAGGCCAGAAACCACAGCCGCTATACGGCGCACTGTGGAGACCTTGATGGAGCGGGGCGCTATTGTGAGAGGATTGGAGAACCTTGGAGAAAGACGGCTCCCGTACAAGATATCGAAACACAACGAACGACACACGCGTGGTGGCTACTTTCTTATTGACTTCCACGCGGCTCCCAGTATTGTTACGGGCTTGTTGGATCATCTCGATCGGGACGTTGACGTGGTGAGGCCAACGGTCTTGAAGACGGACCCAGTACAATCCAGAGGACCCTGCTGCGCGGTCGAGGTGGCTTCAAAACCCCAGGACACACGGCAAAAATAAATTTCGAGTGTTGGATGTCAACAGTTCTTTCTGGTTGCCTAGTGAAAAGCATTTAAGCTGTCTTGTCAACTCCTTTGTATTGAAAAGTGATGTGTTGATTTTTCGGGCACCAAACAGAAGGGACAGTTCAATCACTTTCTTTGCATTGGGGACCATTGGTACACATTCATACTTGGTGCATTTATTTCACCATACAACAGTGTATTGAACGCAATTTGTGTGTTGCATGCTTTAAATTGTAATTAAATTACTCTTCATGGAAATTAAGCTTTAAAACTTTATTCCAAATGTACATTTTGGTTAATTATCTGACAACATTTTCAGCTATATCAAAATGCTCTGGAAAATTCATTCAGGACTAACTGCATTCATCTTAAGGTGACAATGTAAAGGACAATGAGATCAAAGTCCTGAGTGTGGAGTGCAAGAAATGCACCTGTGAACACAGACTTTTGAGTTGTCAAACTATACTTAAGTAAAAGAGGTTTCCCTTATTTGCTGAACACTAACATTAACTATAGGAGATCCTATCAGTAATACCCCACAAGGTCATCTCTTGTATCAATTCCTAAATCACATTAATCCAGTGTAAAAAGTTTAATTTTAGATTGTTAGTAGATCACTTGGCAATGTACTTTTGAGTAGTGGTCAAGGAAGCTAGACAGAGAGTCCACACACCCTGGCCCTGAATAAACTTTTACTTAGCTGAGTTGGTGGGTGTGTGTGTGTGTGTGTGTTTTAGGTCTAACTAACCCCATGTCCCCATGAGTATAGTAAAAACACAAGAAATTGGACTCATGGGGACCTTTTGCCGGTCCCCACGAGACAAAAGTCAATTTCTGGCTCAAGGTTTAGGGTCAAACTTAGAATTGGGATTTCTTTAAGATCCAGGCATTGTTGGTTAAGTTTAGGGATAAGGTTAGGCATTACACCTAGGTAAAAATGAGGCATACATGTTACTTTATTGAGGTTAGGGTTAGAGATATATTAGGGTTAGGTTAAGGTTAGGATTATGGTAAGGGTTAAGATTAGGGCAAGGGAGCATGCAATTTCTTTTTTCTGGTCCCCATGAGGTTAGCTGTACAAACTTGTGTGTGTGTGTGTGTGTGTGTATTTGTGTGTGCATGCGTGCGCTAAATACAGATAGGGTGACGCTCAGTTCTATGCACATGTCCACAGCTGTAACACTGCTTTTGATCCTGCAAACGTTGCTTCTATATAACAGAAGCAGTAGGCTATATAAACCCTTACACATGCACACCAATACCATATATTCACCATTAAAGTGCCTGCCAGGAAGCCGTGCAAATAGATGCAATAGATTGCAGACTATTGATGTCCAGTAGGAACCTGGAGCTGCTAATGTTTCTGTTTTGATTAGTTGAAAATAATCCTTACACTAAAAATTGAATTGGAGTGTGCTTTATCGGGCAGGTAAAAAATTGTGTTCTCCCCAGCATTGTTTTCTATAAAAAGCTGAAAGGCCCAGTTTAAATAAGTTCATGATGCATACATTACATTTTCCAAGGATCAATGGATACATATAAAGAGCCCATTTGAGATGTGTTGCAAGGTGTTATGGGTCATGGTTGCATACACAGTCTTTGTTCTCACCCGGGGGGGCATTTTAAATGATGGCTCTGAAAAGGAATGAGAAGGCAGCTCCCAGGGCCAGACCCAGGGACAGGAAGAAGGCCATGATGGCCCCAGCTGTCTCAGCTTCATGAGGAGCCACAAGCCTGTGGAGGGGAATGGGAAACAGGCCTTCAGGTAAACAGACAGCCCTTCAGGTAAATAGACAGCCCATCAGGTAAATAGCCTGGTTGCCTCAGTGTTGAGGGAAAAGGGAAACAGACAGCCCATTAAGTAATAGTCAGTTTCTACTGTCTCGCTAACTAGTCACTGCATGTCATGATTTAAACAGAACTTCATGTAAAAATCCTCCCCCCCCATGCGTTATTAAAAACAAGCTGTGAAATATCCCTTGAGCTCCACTGCATGCGTCGCGTTCCCTTCCAGTCATCCAGATCGTGTCAACGTAGAATTTGATCTGCTACACCAGAACGCCAGGAATCAACTTGATTTCCTCATTACAGCCTAACCCTATCACGAGAATGCCTCTACAATCGGCAGCCAAACTGCATAACCGCATAAACAACCATATCTATCCAAATACAAACAAATAGAATGCATCTTAACCAGCAAGGTGCATGTGTCATGGCCAGCGGTAAATTAGCCTACAGGGGGCGATGTAGGACAGTGTATCCGATCTGCTCAGGTAAAGATGACAAGCACTCTTACTTTGGCCCAAAGCACATGCAGAGGCTTGCCAGGTATCCATTGGAGAAGGCAAAGATGATGATGAAGACGATGAACCAGGCGTCGTGTTTGAAGACGACAGGCAGGTTATGGCGAGGCTGGACTTTGCACAGCATGAAGAGAGGCACGAAGACAGCTCGGGCTGTCATGAATATAGGCAGCAGTCTGCTGGTCTTCCCAGGCTGAAAAATGGATAGAAATCAATAATGTTACCGTCCTTGTGTTTGCCAGTGTGTATTTGAGCATTGTCCCATTTGAGCATTGTCACATTGTCACTCATTAGGGATAATGCGGTTAATGCAAGCGGAATACCTTTCAGGCGTGAGCTGGAATCGTCCTTCCAAAATATCCAAAGTTCAAATGAGTATAAACCTATTCCCAAGCTTATTGGTTAAATTGGGAAATTCCCTCCAAACAACAGCCATCGATTGGTTGAAAACTCACCCACAAACACAAGGCGGTGAGGCTTCTCCCAGCCCAGTCGCTGACATTGAACAGCAGGAAACAGCCCACCGGGATGAAGTACATCTCTGACAGGAGAAAGAAGCAGACCAAATCTACCAGACACTTCTGCGTTCAGCTCATTTTTAGTGAGTTAACATGATCATTTTGTAAAGGCTTGTAAGACTGACAAAAGCAGTAGATTTAATCTGGACACACACACGCCATGCACTTATCTTAGGTATTCATACACGCACATAGGCTCGCCTGTCTCAATGTTAAAGTAAGGACAGCTGGGATTTAAGACAGGGATTGGTTGCTAGAGTTGGGCAACAGTCAAATAAAAGCCATGTAACGGTAATGCAGAATATCAACCCACCATCTTCTGGGTGTGTGTTCACAATGAGGCAATCAGAATTTACCCATCTATGTGAGACAAATGCATTCAAAGCTGTGGGCTTGGGCTTGTTGGTGCGCGTGGCCTTCATCACGGGCCCATGGCCCCTCTACTGAAAATAAGTCAGAAGTGGCCAGAGATGGCAGTGGTCTAGCAATGCCAGACTATACACATGCACACACACAGCCACGCATATGCACACACACAGCCACGCGTATGCACACACACAGCCACGCGTATGCACACACACAGCCACGCGTATGCACACACACAGCCACGCGTATGCACACACACAGCCACGCGTATGCACACACACAGCCACGCGTATGCACACACAGCCACGCATATTCACACACACAGCCACACGTATGTTAAGTTTAGGGTTAAGGTTAGGCATTACACCTAGGTAAAAATGAGGCATATATGTTACTTTATTGAGGTTAGGGTTAGAGATATATTAGGGTTAGGTTACGGTTAGGATTATGGTAAGGGTTAAGATTAGGGCAAGGGAGCATGCAATTTCTTTTTTCTGGTCCCCATGAGGTTAGCTGTACAAACTTGTGTGTGTGTGTGTGTGTGTATTTGTGTGTGCATGCGTGCGCTAAATACAGATAGGGTGACGCTCAGTTCTATGCACATGTCCACAGCTGTAACACTGCTTTTGATCCTGCAAACGTTGCTTCTATATAACAGAAGCAGTAGGCTATATAAACCCTTACACATGCACACCAATACCATATATTCACCATTAAAGGGCCTGCCAGGAAGCCGTGCAAATAGACGCCTGTCTCAATGTTAAAGTAAGGACAGCTGGGATTTAAGACAGGGATTGGTTGCTAGAGTTGGGCAACAGTCAAATAAAAGCCATGTAACGGTAATGCAGAATATCAACCCACCATCTTCTGGGTGTGTGTTCACAATGAGGCAATCAGACTGGTATGCACACACACAGCCACGCGTATGCACACACAGCCACGCATATTCACACACACAGCCACACGTATGCGCACACACAGCCA
>JACXGJ010010385.1:0-22076 GCA_016801105.1 Esox niger
CACACACACACACACACACACACACACACACACACACACACACACACACACAAACACACACACACACACACACAAACACACACACACAATCACATAAGCTTTGTTAAGGCACATATCATGTGTAACCATTTATTGTTGTTTGTAAATTTCAAGAGTCAGCAAACCGTCATACTGTTAACAGTGAGTTTCAGTGAAACAGACAGCTCACAGTATTTAATCGGTTCTCCTCGGTGGGTTCACCTCAATGTGCGAAAAGGGCATCTAGGGAAATGATCACAATTCACAGCAAGTTTGGTTGGTCAGGTTGAGTTTACTGGTACTAAAATGTAAAGATGCGCTTTAGCCGTTGTAGAATATCAGCCCCAAGTTCTAAAAATGGTGCTAACACGATGCCAACCACATCAGCCAGTCATGCGCAGTGTTCAGCGATTTGTGTGATATGTTACAAATAGAATTAGTGCAATATTTGACACGTTCGGCCCTTTTCCCCCCACAACTGTTAAATATTACTCAACATGCACCCGCGTTGATGCTGTTCCGTCTTGGCAACATCCTGTCCACACAAAGAGATGGACACCCCCCCACCGACCTATCCTGTGAAAGGGCTTTGGCATTTGTCTCCGGGGCAATGGCCAAACATCGCGGCGAGCCCACAATCGCCGTGTCCACTCCAAACACCTCAGACATGTCGCTCCGGATGCAAAGAGCATAATTCAACCTGATTGGGTAGCTCTGCTGCAGGGCATGACTCTGGCCTGTCCAATACTGTACATCAGTCTGGCCAAAAGCCATTGGGTGGGAATGGGGGGGGCGTGGAGCTGCGCGTTATCCTGGTCCAGTTAGCACGTCCCGATTACAACGAGGGGAGAGCCCATTGGATGAACGACTGTTCCCGCATCGTTACGCCCTGATATCCTTACCACTGACAGGACAAGATAAGTCCACTTCTTGTCGTTCACCAGTTTGGACCTCCCTCTAGAGTACTAGATCACCCTCTCCTGATCACATGTGCGTGTTGTTGGTCATCAGTCTGGACACAAAGTGCTATAGGCTAAACAGGGCTGTGCGAGGGATGCTTAGCCCAATTTCATCCCTCTCAGTGCCTCCGAAGCCCTTCAAGCCAAACTCTATGGCCTTACAGATCCCACCATGGGTCGGGCCTCCGTCAAACCAGCACCGCCACTGCTGACCCACAGCAACCGACTACAACCATATCCAGAAAGTCACTCATTAAATCCATGTTTTTTACTTTGCCAGGTCAAAGTAGTAACTATTCAGTTATTTGGCATACCTGCAAATGCATTTTACCATTACTCAATATCCCAGTTGTTGACCTGCATCCAAAGCGGTGTGCCAAACACACTATCATGTTAGTACTTTCTCACAAGTCAACCAAATTATATTACATATGTGGGAATAGTTTCTGTTTAATGTAGATTCTGCCAAAAGTGCTTCATAGTATCACAGTAACTAGACAAGTTCTTGTTCTTAACTAGTCCCCCCCTTTACCAATGTTCTGTCCTGGTTCTCAGCTAGTCCCACCCAAAACCAATGTTACGTCCTGGTTTTCTGCTAATCCCCCCAAACCAATGTTAAGTCCTGGCCCTCAGCTAGTCCCCCCACCAATGTTAAATCCTTGTTCCCAGCTAGTCCCCCCACCAATGTTAAGTCCTGGCTCTCAGCTAGTCCCCCTCCGCCAACACTGTCAACTCCGGGTTCTTAGCATGACTTCATGACCTCTGTAGTTCTCCTGCCAGCACAGCCCAAATGAGTCTACAGGTCCCTGCCATAACTGAGCTAAAACAGCAAATTACACAGTGAGCTCAAATGAGCTATGATCTCCAACATATCTGGAAGCGGGGGGAGCACAGAGGCTGGAGGAGGGGAGGAGAACTGGGGCGCCGATTATCCCCTAATTAACACTGATACCTCCCCCATGGACAATGTCCCCTCTCATCAGCGAGCTGGCACGTCTTAATGTTAGGTGCTAAATGCCTTCCTCACATATGTCAGACCTCGTTAAGGGATCTCCACTCTGTAATGTCTTCCCAGTTAATGGCTTGTAAAAGATGGTTAACACTCACAATTTGGCTTCTCTCTCCTCTTTCCCATCCACCCATTGGGATCTGATGGATATGGTATGATGGAGAACTCTTGGGGGGGACCTAATTGCGGGTGGACGGTATGAATTGTATGTAGATTTGAGTATCCAGAAAGGAAATGGGTGGGATTGGCCCTGAGAGGCTGTTCACCAACCAAAAAGTTTGGCAACTGTACTGGTGTCTGGCTGCACTGAGTTGATTTTGTAATGGTAATGGTAGTCTGCTATTGCAAATGAACATCTGCATATCAGTGTTGTATAACACATCCCCGGCACATTTCTTATGGTGGTTACTAGCACATTATTCATCACATTTATCCGTCTTCACTATTATACATTTACCAACATACTGTATGTATTTCACACGCCATTATTCTATATTAATCAATAACATTCAGGGACTGGTAGTACGTATTTAATTATTGCTTATCAATAAACCTTTTTAATATACAGGGAGTAATGTATTTTACCAAAACGTAATAATTGATTAAGCAATACCTCTGTTAAATAAATCTTGAATAAATCTCTGTTAACTGACAGGAGGAAGTTAATTCTGGATCAAACTAAAAGCAAATGAACAGACCCTTCTCAACATGCCAACAAAATTCTCGAGAAGCCAGAGAAAATGGTTTTGTTTTCCCTCTCTTTTCTCTCTTTCTCACTTTCTCTCTGTCTTTCTGCCCTTCCTCTGCATTGTGTTGCATTATGAAAAAAGCAAACATGATTATTTTTGATTTCCTGTTCTCCAGCGCACTCCTTACACTGCCGCGGCGTACACCGGCCCACCCCACTCTCCCCCAACCCTCTTGATTGAGGGCTAATGAAAAAGCTGTCCTGAGCGTCGCTCCCCTCCCTGTATCCATTAGGAATAATTAGGCGGGAACAATTTTGATGCCTGTAACCTCGGCGAGTGTGGCTAATGGCGTTATAAATTGCTCCTTGTCCTGGGCCCTGCTAGCGTTGTCGACGCGCCGCGCTACCAAGGAGGGCGAGACGCTTAATTCAAAAGCACTCTGTCAACAGGGCTGATTTGTGTGGTTAATGAGAGCGTTTAAAACAACAGCCGCGGCTCATGCATCCTAATGTGGGTGGCAAGAGCAGGTTCCGTGAAGAGGCTTGTCCGTCGTAATTAGCTGCGACAAACGCCCAGGATTAAGAGAAGGGGGCCCATAGGCACCGCAGTCAAATGGGCCGGCTTGTTACACTCGTCTGCATGTCCTGTGCTGTTCTCCCTCCTTCCCCTTTAAACTACCTGTCTGTCCCTCTGCCCGTTGCTCTTTCTCTCTGTCTTTCTATCTCAGTCTCCATCGTTCTTCGCCTGTCAGTTTTCTCTACGTTGCACACTCTCTGACTCTCTTTTTCTCAGTTTCCATATTTTCCTCTCTCCCTCTGTTTTCCTCTCCATTGCTCCTTCTCTCTCCGTTTTCTATCTCTCTCTGTCTCTCCATGTAGAGAATATTGAGGTATTGGTACTATAATATTACTTTATTGCTGGATTTACTGCACTTAGCTGAGATGTTTTGGCAATAAACCACAACCACCTGAGGTACCCTACTGCTATAACATACCGGTTACAAACACAATAAGTAAAAAGTTATGTAACAACTCACCTAGTATATGATTATTTGTACGCCTATTACAGAAGCAGCATCAAGGCTTTGAACTGCTTGTACAATGTATACCACCGTTCAACAGTTTGAAAACATCCATGAAATTTGTATGAATAGGAAAAATAGCAAAATCACAAGGAAATATAGTCATCTTAAAGGTTATAAATAATAATTCAAATATATTTTCTTGAGATAATAATTGTGTCCTTCAAACGCTTTTGCAGCAATTACAGCCTTGCAGACCTTTGGCATTGTAGTAGTCAATTTGTTGAGGTAATCTGAAGAGATTTCACCCCATGCTTCCTGAAGCACCTCCCACAAGTTGGATTGGCTTGATGGGCACTTCTTACATACCAAAAGATCAAGCTGCTCTCACAACAATTTAATAGGGTTGAGATCCGGTGAGTGTGCTGGCCACTCCATTATAGACAGAATACCAGCTTACTGCTTCTTCAATCAATCAAATGTATTTATAAAGCCCTTTTTACATCCGCAGTCACAAGTGGTTCTTCCCTGAATAGCTTTTGCATTGTTTGAAGCTATGCTTTAGGTCATTGTCCTGTTGTAAGAGGAAATTGGCTCCAATCAAGTGCTATCTGCAGAGTATGGCACCAAAGAATCCCCTATTACATTGTGTCCATCATGCTTGACAGGTGGCGTCACGAATTCCTCCAGCATCTTTTGATTTGGTCTGTGTCTCACATATGTCCTTTTATGTGATCCAAACACCGTAGACTTAGATTTGTCTGTCCATAACACTTTTTTTCAAACTTCCTCTGTCCAGTGTCTGTGTTCTCTTACCCTTTTTAATCTTTACCTTATCAGCTGGTCAGAGAACTTGTGAGACATCTGTTTCTCAAATCTAATGTATTTCTCCTCTTAGTTGTGCACAGAGGCCTCCTGCTCCTCTTTCTACTCCAATTCGAGACAGATTGCGCTGTTCTGTGAAAGGAGGAGTACACAGTGTTGTGAAAGATCTTCAGGTTCTTGACAATTTCTAGCATGGAATAGCCTTCATTTCTCAGAACAAGAATAGACTGAAGAATAGTGTATAGGTGACAATGTAGCATCAGCAAGAATAACAACAATAATATATTGCTTTTGGACATTAACAATGTGATACTGAACTCCTCCCGATTGGCGGAATAGCACAGAACATTCCCAGTCAACAGCAAGAAAACGGGAAACACATCTCAGGCATCTTATAACAAGCTGCTAGGTTAGTTGCTGCATACTGGTTTGTCCTTTAATGTTCTTGATTCATAAACTTTCAAAAAGAATTGGGGACTTTCTCCTTGAGGAAAACCACTGGACCATAACAGCAAATAGTCCATGACTTGATATAATGTAAATTTGGTTGTTGTTTGTTCTCTTCTAAAAACTATGCTTCCAATGTTTCATTCAGTGGGTTGTCAAAGAAAGGAACAGGTGGGGCATTTGCAAATAAATACGATATCAATGCAGTCTCCAATTAAATACAATACGCTTTCATAAAAAAATTTGGACGTTGCATAAAATGCAGATTAAATGAGAGTGCAATTTGTCAACCTATTAATCATAAAAAAAATAGTACAGCACAACATATTACGTGTTGAACCAGATTTTTTTTGGGTGGGAAAAATACATGCCCATTGTGATTTTGATTCCAGCAACACGTTTAAAAAAAGTGCGGGAGTGGAGCATGTTTATTACTTTGTTGTATCGCTTCTTTCAACAATACTCTGCAAGCTTGTGTAAACTGATGAGAACAACTGCTGTAGTTTTGAAAGTGAAATGTTTTCCCATTCTTAATTTATAGGATTTCAGCTGCACAACATTTCAACATCTCCTTTGTTGTAATTTCTGTTTCATAATGCCCCAAGGGTTTTCAATGGCTGACCGGTCTGGACTGCAGGCAGGTCAGTTTAGCACCCGGACTCTTACTACAGAGCCATGCGGTTGCAATACGTACCGAATGTGGTTTGGCATTGTCTTGCTGAAACACTCAAGGCCTTCCCTGAAAAAGATGTTGTCTGGATGACAGCATATGTTGTTCCAAAACCTGTATATATTGTTCAGCATTAATGGTGCCTTCACAGATGTGTAAGTCACTCATGCCATGTGCACTAATGCACCCCCCTACCATCATGAGTTTTGGCTTTTTAACTTTACACTGATGGCAGGCTGGATGGTCCCTTTCCTTTTTAGCCTTGAAGGACGCGTTTTTTATGATTCCCAAAAACTATTTCACATATTGATTTGTCAGGCCACAGGACAGTTTCCCACTCTGACTCAGTCTATCTTAAATGAGCTTAGGCCCAGAGAATGTGGCGGAATATCTGGATGCTGTTTATATATGGTTCCTTCTTTGCATAGTACAGATTTAACTTACATTTGTGGATGCAGTGACAAACTGTGTTCACAGGCAATGGTATTCAGAAGTTTTCCTGATCCCATGCATTGATTTCCAGTACAGAATTGTGTCTGTTCATGCAGTGCTGCCTGAGGGCCTGAAGATCACACCCATCAAATATTGGTTTTAGACCTTGCCCCTTGCATACAGAGATTTCTCCAGATTCTCTGAATCTTTTAATGATATTATGTACCGTAGATGATGAGATCCCCAAACACTTGGCAATTTTACATTGAGAAACATTATTCTTAAATGTTTGAACTATTTGCCTGTGCAGTCTTTCACAGAGAGGTGAATCCCTCCCCATCATCACTTCTGACAGACCCATCCTCTCTGGAATGTTCTTTTAACACCCAGTCATGTTACTGACCTGTTGCCAATTGACCAAATTAGGTGTGTGATATTACTCCAGATACATTTTTATGTGTTACACACATTTTTCAGTCTTTTGTTGTCTCTGTCCCAACGTGTTACTGGCATCAAATTCAAAGTGGTCATATACTTTTCAAGAACCAATAACATTTCTCAGTTTAAACATTTGATATGTTGTCTTTGTACTATATTCTATTTATAATATGGTTTCAATTATTTGCACATTATTGCATTCTGTTTTTATACATTTTAAAGAATGTCCCAACTTTTTTGGAAACGGGGTTGTACTTTTTAAAACAGGGGAACAAATTAATGGTCTCATAATTTTTGTTTTTTCAGGAGGACATATGCACTGAAATCTTAAAGACTTGGAATAAAATTATACCTCTTCAATCAAGTCTAGATATTCTCATACAATTCCATATTTGGTTATATAGTCCCAATTTCCAACTGTAGTAACTACCAAAAAACTCTGTTGATAAGCGATTGCTTGCTAAGTTTAAGGTTAGAAGGTTTAGGGTAAGGACTTAAGTCAGGGTTAGGATAAAGGTAGGTTAGGGTAGTTAGGGTAGGGGTTTGGTTTAGTTGATAGTTAAATGTTACAGTTTTTATTCATCTTTTGCAGAGAACACCAGGTTGTAACAGGTTGCTAACGTTAGCTTATCGTCTCATCCACTCTGTTACTGACCTGTTGCCATTTAACCTAATTAGTTGTGAGATGTTCCACCAAGTCCTTTTTTTGCCAGACTGCGTAAGCGGAGCCGGCCAGGAAGAGCGAATGTCTCTTACTGGCTGACTGACTTACTTACTTACTTAATGAGTGACTGAATGAGTGACTGACAGCCTACCCCTAGTTAAATAACGCAGCGGTTAGAGATCTGGATTTGCAAGCTATAGGTTCTGTGTTCGAATCTCGTTACAGTCAAAACAAATTATGCTTTTGGATCTTTCCCGGATAAACAAATACCTCCAACTTCCGGTAGGTTTGTTACAGTAAGCCTAAAAAAACTGTTTAAGTTATATTGGGATTATTTCTGGTGGATCTTTGAAGTATGCATTTGTGCATGCATTTTGGGGTAATATAGGCTAAATCCAAACCCCTTGGCCAGTAAGAGTTAGGGTTTCTACAATTCACTCATCTTTTCACTTGACGAAAAAGTCAGTCATAGTCACCTTTTTCGATAGTTACTGTATCAATGTCATTCACAAAGGAAAGAAAAGGAAACATTTGTGTGCCATGAAATGAAATAACTTTGGCAGTGTATGTAATTGCTCCATTCTTATGACTATTCCAAGTAGTAATTAGATACTAGTAAGCATGTTACTGGCTTTATCAGCAGTTAAAACAGAAAGTGGCAAAAGCTATACATTTTATAGATGTCGTGGAGGTGAACTTAATAAGAAACGTTGGTTGGTTTAACACAATGCTTAATGGTATCTAGTGAAATATTCAAACTTGGCATGATGTTAATGCTTGACATAATTATCTAATGTCGAGATGCTATATCAACACTGAGCAAACATGTAGCACTGTGGCGTAGTGTTTAAGGACACTGCATCTCATGTGCGAGAGTCTGGGGAGGGCAGCAATATTTATCCCTTTTAACTGGCTCAGCTTGGCATGCCTGGTCCTTTTCTGGTTGTATTACACAACTTACAATCCGGTCTGAGATTTTTTTTGTTATGCTGGCATCAAATTTAAAGTGGTCATATATTTTTTCAATAACAATAGCATTTTTCAGTTTCAACATTTAATATGTTGTCTTTATACTATTTTCTACTGAATATAGGGTTAAAATGATTTGCATATGCTTGCGTTCTGTTTTTCTTCACATTTTAGACGGCATCCCAACTTTAATGGAAACAGTGGTTGTATCCTAAAACATCCCACAACATTATATAGGACAACTCCAGTCCCAAAAGGCCAATGATGTCTGGTGTTAAATTCCCCAGACCACTAAACAAGTCCCTGATCAGACAGACTGGATGATATGAGAATCAGAAGTGCCAGAATTTAATAGACTTGTACAATATCATCACATTATACTACGCTGTGTATGTAGTATTCTGCTGAATATTACAGTTTAGTACAGAATACTAAACATTTTTAACCGGCATGTTATTCTATGGTAAAATATATTACTTTCTATCTGAGTTCTCTACTCTCTTACAGCACTTTATTCCTCTCTCTTCATTCCAACACTTATGTATTACATCTTAGAATAATAATGGATTTCTTTCTTTTTTCTTCCATTCTTACTGCATATTTACTGCTAAATCTATTAAACTAAATTTAGTTTGGTCTCTTAAAGTGCATCCCAAGTTTCATATGTGTCATATTTTGTGGAATCAAGGAATGCTTTGCTCTTTCTCTCCCACAGGCTGAGGAATTAAGACTCAAGGGTACTCCAAGCTAAGTGTGTGTGCGTGTTCGTGTGTGTAAACACAACCCACTCTTACAGACAAATCACATGATTTCACATCAATCTTCACATGTGAAATCAAATGGTTTTGGAACATTTCACATTTGCTTGCTTATGCGTTAACAATTTGCTTTCGATGTTGTGACGTTCTACTGTGACGTTCTGTTCTGTTCGTGTTTGGTTTTGAATGTAGCCCTGTTGCGTTTCGTTTTTGTTTGTGTTCTTATCTGCACCATGTACCTATCCTTTTTGTTTGCACCTGTGTCTTGTTGGTTAAGTCTCTATTTAGTTTGCCCTCTTCGGTTAGCCCTTTGTCAGTCATTGTGTTTCTACTTGGTTTATGTCTGTCCCTGCCACAAGTCTGTGTTTTTGCCTGCCTGCCTGTTTCTCTACCATTTTCTTGTTTTGATTTTCCTGCCTCTGTTCCACCATTGAATCCTTTATTTTCCTTCAAGTCTGCGATTGGGTCCTGCTTTAACTATATCGTGACATCCACTGTATCACATGAATCTCACATAAGATCACAATGTATCACATGAAAACATGTTTTTGGAATGCTGGACGTTCCCAGATGACATTCATTTATTCTGTAAGGGCAGTATTACTGAAGACGACACAGTTAAGACCCAAGCAACGTCATACAGTGGTGTGAAAAAGTGTCTGCAACCAACCAGATTTCTTATTTGTTTGCATGTTTGTCACACGTATTTGTTTCAGGCCACTCCGAAGTCCTCATTTTGGATTTTTTCAGCCATACAGACTTGCTGGTGTGTTTTGGATCATTGAACTTCTGCATAACCCAGGTATGCTTCAGCTTGAGGTCACAAACAGATGGCCGGGCATTCTGCGTCAGGAGTTTTTGGTAGACAGCAGAATTCATGGTTCCATGTACCACAGCAATTCTTCCAGGTCCTGAAGCAGCACAACAGGCCCAGACCATCACACTACCCCCTCCATATTTTACTGTAGATATGTTCTTTTTTTGAAATGCAGTGTTATTTTCCTGCCAGATTTAATGCGACACACACCTTCCAAACTTTTGTCTCATCAGTCCACAGAATATTTTCCCAAAGGTCTTGGGGATCATCAAGATGATTTTTGGCAAGAATGAGACAAGCCTTAATGTTCTTAATGCTCAGCAGTGGTTTTTGTCTTGGAACTCTGCGATACAGGCCATTTTTGCCCAGTCTCTTTCTTATGGTGGAGTCATGAACACTGACCTTAACTGAGACAAGTGAGGCCTGCAGCTCTTCGGATGTTGTTGTGTGGGCTTTTGTGACCTCTTGGATGAGTTGTCGCTGCGCTCTTGGGGTAATTCTGGTCAGCCGGCCACTCCTGGGAAGATTCACCACTGTTCCATGTTTTCGCAATTTGTCGATTATGTCTCTTACTGTTGTTCGCTTGAGTCCCAAAGCTTTAGAAATAGCTATATAACCTTTTCCAGACTGATGGATCTCAATTACTTTCTTTCTCATTTGTTCCTGAATTTCTTTGGATCTCAGCATGATGTCTAGCTTTTGTAGATCTTTTGATCTATTTCACTTCGTCAGGTAAGTTATTCCCTGATTGAGAACAGACATGGAAGTAATCAGGCCTGGGTGTGGCTAGAGGAATTGAACTCAGGTGTGATAAACCCCAGTTGAGTTTTTGTGATAAACCCCAGATTACACTTTTTCACACAGGGCCATGTGGATTTGGATTTTGTTTTCCCTTACTAGTAACAACATTCATTTCAAAACATTTTGTGTTTATTTGTGTTATCTTTGACTAATATTTAAATGTGTTTGATGATCTGAAACATTTAAGTACAACAAACATGCAAACAAATAAGAAATCAGAAGGGGGCAAACACTTTTTCACGACGCTGTATATGCTTGGTGAAGACGAGCTTTTATCTTCCAGTGCTACAGTATGTGTATTAATTCACACACGTTTTCATCAGTCAAGTAAAGCTGAGATCCTCTCAGGTGCCTCCCGTGGCTTCAGCTGCACCCTGGTCCCTACATAGTGCTTTCTTCTGACCAGGGCCATGTGCACCATGAGGGGACGTTGTGTCAATCGGGACGTGTCTTGATATCTGTAATGGATGGAAACGGAGAGAGTGACATACCGAGGAAGCTCACTTTAAAAGGTGTTCAATTCCCTCGTAAATGCGTAGTGACAAGATTAATTGAGCATTGCTAATGGCGAACTCTGAACCCACACGCACGAGAGTAGACAAAACACACTGATGTGGACCCACGCAGTCTCTCACACAAATGCACGCACACACAGACGCATAACACACACACACAAACAGAGATGCACCAGCACTCCTTCTCTTGCTCTTCTCTGGGCCCGCTTCCACGTGTCTTGCACTGCACAAATGACTTGATGGGCAGTTAAATGTAGGGGTCGGAGGTTAAATGAACACTGTTGTTTATGAGGATGCCGTGTGAATCCATTTGCATTCTAATATTTCCCCGTTTCCTGAACACACTTGTGCGCACATGGAAGAGAGGGGAGGGGTTGGGAGGCCGGGGCTGGCGGAAGGCTGGTTTTAAAATCCCATTATCAAGTTATTTATGGAATTCACGGCCTGACAACCTCTCTGACCTTGTTTTGTTAAACATGAAGCAGACACGATTCCCGTACGCTGCACCGCCTATTAGCGTTTGTTTTCAATAGCCTTAAAATGTCAGCAACTTCAATCACCCCTTGGGCAGCTCCCTTCTTGTGTGTTTTGGCCCCATCAAATAGATGCATGGCACACACTCACACATGCAAGCACACACACACACACACAGACATACACACAACCGCACACATTAGCCCCCTCCCCTTCTACCCCAAAAACAGATGAACGCCAACCAGACCGACGGATGGACAGACAGCATCCCATTCTGATCCCACGCTGCATCCTTTTTTCTTGTCTGTGTGTTTATGATTTAACCAGCCACAGCTGATTCTCTGCAGCTAGTCTTATTGGCTGGCTGAGTCACTGGGTAAAAGCGATGCAAATTTCGACCCTCTATTTAGCCTAACGCCCTTGCTTGAACATGCGCTGCTCCTCCTTTTGCTTAACCATCAGCACACACTCAGACCCGCGCGCACAAAGACGCACAATCACCTATGCAGAGAAACATGTTAGCCCATACACGGTTGTGGTCCAGTCATTATGTATTTATATTTCAGAAGATTAATCAAACAAGTGAACTTGAACGTAACCAGGAAATATTACTTGGGCTCCCTTCATCGTTTTCAAAATAAGTTTGGGTTGATAATGGAATTTATTTTAGAGAAATGCAGAACTGTTCAAAATATTCTATTCTTGGGTTTATCAATGCAAATTATAAAAATTCTAGTCTAAACTGATTCAAGCAATTTAAGTTGGGGAGGCCTAAGTATGTGAAACAAACTCAGTTCTCTGTAGCCTACATGTTTCAAAAGAAAGAGATACTATTTGTATCCCATAGAAAACAATTAGGAAATCCAGATCCCAGAAATGTCAATGGAAGTTTCAAAAGCGTATAACTTATAATAATAACTATAAAACAAATATGTTGAATATTGAACCTTGGGCCATTTTGCCGTCCAAGCCCCAATAATGAACATTATTCATATGACGTGTGACGCTGGGTGCAGACAACCATTCTGTGTAGGTAGAGGAGTCAGAGATTAGCAAGGTTGTATGTAAAGTTTGACTTCACCTTGCAGGGGAGAGAGACTCAGTCAGGGTAATAATGCAATAAATATTCCCTCACTCGCTGACCCGCATTTGCACTTGTTAGCGGACACCGCATTTGCTCTGGCCGGTTGACGCGTGGGAGAATGGTGTAAACATCACCTGATCGGTGCGCCCATCGCCGCGCCAGTTGTCGTTGTTAGGGAGGACGAGCCAATGCCGAGAACCCATTATTTGCAATCCTGAATGAGAGAGCTCCCGAAAGTAGATCAATTAGCAGGGCAATGATAAAGCTAGACAGTATTCAGCCATTTCAGCCGTTTCTTCATATACTGTCCACACCTCTCTCTTTCAGACATGTTTTTTCTTTATTACCTCATTTCGGATATATGAGGCTAGCAAGGATTCTCTAGAGCACGAGTCGTGACTCGTGACCCTATCTGACATTGCTCCATTTCGGAAAATACATCTTCCTTTAATGTCAAGCTATACTATATGACATTATGCCGAGATTGTAACATAGTAAAACCACTGTCTGTGATGGTAAAGTGGAAATGGTCGCACTATATAACGTTCATGCATCTGGCGTTATTGGAGCGCCAGATCTGTGGACGTCTGGAATGTTTTATCTTCACTCCTTGGCTTTACTCATTGAGTGTTTTCCGTCGAGATGTGATCTGATTTCCTCACAAACCATACCTTATGGGCCAAAGTTCATCAAACTCTGCAGTGCTCCAATTGTTCCTCCATTATTCAGTAGGAGTTGATCTGTGAGCTGAGTTTGTGAAGTATCCTAGTTTACGAGTGCTGATCGACGATCGGTTTTGGCTTGCAGATCATAATGAATGGGATTGCATCCTAGATCAGCAATGCCAGTCCGAGGCTCGTTATAAGTACAGGCTCCGGGGTGTTGGGGAGATGAATTATATGCCAGTTGAAGATATGAAAGCATCTGTTCCTAGATAGATTCATGTCATTTTAAGCCTAATTATGTATCCCCCTTATCCACCTTGCGTAGCAGTCAAAGGAAAGTGCATACAGTACGTCATTTTGTGCCATAGTAAAAGGTTTTTCAAAGTTATCTTGTCAAAGACACCCAAAAGTTGAACCATGAAGATATAATATATATATATATATATATATATATATATATAAAATATTGTCCAATGGTTATTTCATTTTTTAACATTAGAATAATGTAGTCCATCTCTAAATACATACTGATAGACCCAGAAGAGCTTGTTTCAGCTGCTTCTGGGTCTACCGGTATGCAAATGACCTCGGAATGACCCAATTAATTTAAGATATTTTTTCTATGTGGTGCTTTCTTTCTGTTTTCTTTGTGTTGGAATTATTTTAAGAACTTGATGGGCAATGGATCCTATTGCCAAATACATTTCATATCTATTTTGTTCATTTCATTTTTCCCTTCATGTTTTGTGAAAAATAATGGAAGTGTACTTAACAAAAACTAGTCAGCTAGCAGCTAACAAAAATGTTACATGTTCATTGCCATGAGTTGCACTCTAATATATTCAACGTTATTGTATGTGTGCCACCCTTGTTACTCCCAACACTCACTACTCCAATAGACATGGGTGCAGGGGTGGGTAGTAACGCGTTACAAGTAACGCAAATTTGTAAATGAGTACTGTTTCAGAGGAACGAGTACTTTTCTAGTTACTTTTTTGTCATTGAACAAGTACGAGGTACAACAGTACAACGAAATGCAGAAATATATACTAATGTTAATGTAATATTCTAGCTAACTTACAACATATACTAACAAGCTGTAGTGTTACTATATTTGTCTTAGTGGTTCATGGGGCTTAACTTGAACTGTATTATTTATTATGCACTTTAGTTAGCAACATACCCAGTCAAGCTAGCTAGATTTTAGTTTAAAGCATTTGCTGCTTACCATGTGGCTTAGTTGCAATGCAGTCTGTCATTCCACCCAAGACCTGACTTACTAATAACAAATATTTGATTGACAAGATGCACTGAGCATTACTACACAGGGTAAATCTTTTTTATTACCAGTAACATGTTTGATGGTCTTCATTCGCAATAATCTTATTTGCAACAAAGATTAATAATAGAAATACAGTATTATTTATTATTGCAATGTATTTTGTTTTATATTCTGCATGACTAGGCTGACTGGAAAACAAATGCCTATTCAAACATAAAACATTTAGTTTGGATTGGTACTTTCTAAAATAATTTTCCCTTGTTGTTACTGTGGCGCTCATGTCTTAAACAAAATATGTAACTACTTCTCAAGTACTTTTTTGCCCAAGTACTTTTTTACTCTTACTTGAGTAATTTTTTTCAGGTGGTACTACAACTTCTACTTGAGTACATTTTATGACAAGTAACAGTACTTTTACTTGAGTACAGATTTTCAGTACTCTACCCACCCGTGCATGGGTGACCCAATGTATTCACATCACAGCGATCAATTGATGGCATCTATAGAGGAAGAGTATCATGTTCGTTCGGAAGGTAGATTTCGATTTCCAGCAGTTTACCAATTTTTTTTTTTATTGCAGCCTAAAATCTCTTGTTGGTCTTATTGAAATTGTTGAATATTACATAAAAGCCATAACAAAACTGTTGCAGTGTGAATAGGTCCATATGAAAATGTTGCATTGAGAATACGTGCAAAATTGTACTGTTGCAATGTGAATAGGCCAAAAATCAAACTGCTGCAGTGTAAACACTACCTAATGAATATAATGAACACTGTGAACAAGCCCAATGCTAAATAGGATCAGTGTGAATACACACTAATGTAAGTGATGCACTGAGAAATCTGTAGAAGGCCACAAAACACCACCTGTTTGGGACAAGGTGAACAGGTCAGCTGTTGTGTGTTTGTCTGTTTTGTTCATGTGTGTCTGTTTGATATTTGTGTGTGCCTGTCTGTTTTGTGTGTGTGTGTGTGTGTCTTCATGCCTGTTTGGTGTGTGCGTATCCTCCTGTGTGTGTCTGTGGTGTCTATGCCTATATGTGATAACAGAGAACATGTTTTCTCTGTGTGCCTTTACCACCAGTTACAGGGTTCTTTATCAAGAACATTGAGGTTGAATAACATTTTGGTGATCCATATATAAAGCAATCCATACATCCTTGCTTTGTTTAATATAGAACATTTCTTTTTTACAAGTGTACAACTGATTACAGGATTACAGGAACGCACACACACACACACACACACGAAACACACCCACTCACAGTTTCCAGGAGACTTGAGGAGAGAGAGGCTCAGGCTACCATCATGTTTGTATATGACAGAGATCAGCGTATTATGATGCAGCCACTTATCGACCTGAGATGCTGATCTGATTTTTCTTTCTGCGCTGAAGCCATACGGCTTGTCAATGCCAGACGAGACAAGGAGCCGTGGCAACATCCCGACAGCGTGCCGTGTCAGCAGCATAGCAGCGCTCCTCTGCTTCACTTGTCCCTGTCATCTCTTTCTTTCCTTTTTTTCTATTAGTCTTTTTTTGAGTGAGGGCAGTTTTTTGTGCCAACAATACAGACGCATGTCAGGCACGTGCGCGGACATGCAAAGTTCAGACAAACAAACGTACGCTCAAGCGAGCGCACATGCGCATGCAGACAGACGGAGAAACAAACGCACAAACCCTGCCGTGTGGTGCACCTGGTTGTCATTGCCTCAGGACAGCCTCTCAATGCAACAGAGGGACGAATGCCAAAAGGCCCGGTCCATTCCGGCTATGTGCTGGGCCCTTCCAGACAGGGACGAAGGGAGGGGAAAGAGAAAGAGAACATTTGATGGATGAGGCCAGAGGCTACGAGGGACAAGGAGGGAATATAATTATCCCCAACTAAAAATAAAATGTACACGATACCTTCAAGCCTGTGTTGCCACAACGTCTTTTTCTGGTTTCACCTTGATGACTTAGAGAGCCGGGGCAGACTGGGAAATTAATTCAGCCCTGGCACTTTATTCACCCCAGCCCACCTCACAGCGCCCTTTCAACCGCAAAGCAATTTTTCCAATTTTTTGACAAATAGATAATATAAATACAATGCAAGACATGTTGGCACCTTGTACCTTCTAACTACCACCGTGCTCAATTAGAGTAGCTATGGGTTTCTTGTGGTCACCTCTCTCCTACTAGTTGCCTCTGGCACCTGCTGGTCTAATTGCTCCACTGGCCTGCTTTTCACATCTGTTCTCACACTGGCTCATCTGCAAGCTAGTGGTATAACACAGAAAAAAGTTAAACCTTGTGAAATGACTTGAAACTGGTATTTTCAGGCATGTCATATTGACAATAACAAAGAAGTCAAACTATGCACGCTATTAAAGTATTTTGATAACACTTTAATTCTATCATCTGACTTATTCTTAATGTAAATAAGCAAGGCCTTCCCTGAAAAATATATTGTCTGGATGGCAGCTTATGTTGGTCCAAAACCTGTATATATTGTTCAGTATAATGGTGCCTTCACAGATGTGCAAGTCACCCAAGCCATGTGCCCTAATGTACCCCCATACCATCATGGATGCTGGGTTTTGAACTGTGTGCTGTTAACAATCCGAATGGTCTTTCTCCTCTTTAGTCTGGAGGATGCATCAGCCATGATTTCCAAGTTCAAATGATGATTTGTCAGATCACAGGACAGTGTTCCACTTTGCCTCAGTCCAAATGAGCTTGGGCCCGGTCAGGCGACGGCATTTTTGGATCTTGTTCATATCTGGTTTCTTCTTTGAATGGTAGAGTTATAACTTGCATTTTTGGATGCATCGTATGTCGATGTCGAAGTCCAAGACCAAGTCCGCCAATTCATTGAGGTGCATCTTTGAAAATTCCTATTCATGCAGTGTGTTCTTACCTAACGGTCTGTTTGGTTTATGTTTATCTGTATTTTGTATATCTGCCTGCAATTAAGATATTCACACTTCATACACTTAATGAAAAATGTAAACGTGCAACAATTTCATTTCCCAGATACAGTGGCTTTTAAAAGTATTCACCCTCCTTGGACTTTTTCGCATTTTATTGTGCTACATCATGAAATAATTGGGATTTTATTAGGACTTGCCACTGATCAACCGCAGTGTTTCTTTGGCACCACCATTCATGAACTCTTCTGATTGTGAATTAGCTTAACTGTCGGTCAGATTAGCTCTCACTCATTTTACTCCAAAAGTGGATTTGAACTGCCTCACCCAATCAGCCACACCACACCATCACCCAATCAGCCACACAACCAATGACATGAGCCACCAGCCTGTCAACACAATGAAATAATCTAAAATGATATATGTGAACAGAGAGAGAGAGATAAACATATTCTGCAATAATTTAATATCAAGATTATTATTCAAGGCTTGCTTCCTAGACACAGAAAAAGCAACACTTTGTTTTCTCAATAGGAAAGGTTTAGAAAAAGAGACCACATTTCTCAGGACCGTACAACTCTCTATTGTGTCTTTATAATACATTGAACTGCACATAAGGAAAAATTATTGAGAAAAATATTAATAAAAGTATTTTATTTTATTTTAAACTCAACAGAAACACTGGCCATGTATGCCAATAAACTCATTTTTTTCATCATTTCACCTTAATGTGTCTGGGAAACAGACCCATTTAGTTACAGAGGATTTGTGCGGCTGTAGGTTTTCGAGGAGTAGAAGCTTTTCACTAATGAAGTGCATTCTAGGAGAGCACATAATGACCATTCTAAAAGCACTGCAAAACGATGGACAACCACCTGTCAAGACAAGTAGTATGCTCTAACACCAATGCAACATCATCCCTATCAAAATATAAGATCCCAGAAATGTTCCATACTTACAAAAAGCTTACAGTATTTTTCTCACAAGAAATCCATAGATTAGGGCCTAATGAATATTATTTCATTTGATTGATTTGCTCACAGCTCAGTAAAATCCATGAAATTGGTATCATGTTGCATTTATATTTATGTTGAACGTAAAATGCTAAACTAAACCAAGTTTACAGTGTCCATTTGAGGACTCCGCAATAAGCATCGTCGTAAGCTGCACAGAAAGTATTGACGTTAGGTAACGCAAAAGGTATCAATGTAAACTACATTAAAAGTATTGAATGTAAAATCTACGCAAAGGTATTGACAAAGGTCCCATCCATTTTCATGTAAACATAAAAAATCTGAAATTCAATGCATTTTCAAGTCAATTGAGTGTTTCCACCAAGCAACCTTGTTTCAGATAGAAGCATCGTACCAACAAGGTAGTTTTCATGTTCTTAGTAAAAGATAAACGCTCCGTTTATGACCATCGCATTTTCCAAAATACTAATCATTTTGTCAGAAAAGCCCAAACTGTTGTTTAACAACAACATAGACATCTATCTGTGTGAATAAAGATAATAATTTAATCAGAATAAGAATGTTTTTATATAGTCCTCATTAACTGATTATTATTGCTTTTGAAAGTGATCTCCGGGTTGTGGACATAGTGGTGTCTTTGTGTTCACACTGGCCTTGGTCCTGACAGACAAATAAATTGTTTCTATCGGGCTTGCCTTGAATTTTATATCCGTCATGTTCTTCCCTCGCATAAAAAGGTTGGATGAAAACCGTTAAGGTCGCTATGAAATCAGTTAATTTATTTTGGCCTAATCCTGTTAGAAGCTTTTTCCCAAATGCATATTTTCCCTATTTTTACTTTTAATATTTTAGTTGTCACAGAGTTTTTAGATATTCACTCAGAAACTTTCTAATAAAAAAACTGAAGTACTGTACGTCCATGATAATGCTTTAACTACATAATTAGATGTTTAAGATATAGGAAATGTTTGGTGTAGACCTTTAATTTAAGTGTAGCTTTCCATGTGGGTGTCAATTAGCAGTGTTTCTGTAGCACAAATATGGTGGTAGAGTCTGCAAATCAAATGTTCATTTATTAATATATAAAATATACAGAAACGTTTATTTTTTATTTTTTATTAAAACACTTACTACCCAAATGAATGGCCTTAGTCCTACTTTCAGTGTGTAATACTTTCGTCCTGTACTGTATTATGGAAAAATTACTTTCCTACTAAGGAAAACAATTTATATATATTGCCCGAATTACATTTAAATGTCTGAGTTCCGTGATTTTGTCTGCTTTTTCCGAGGCCCTAAAACTGGTTATGAAGATGTTTTTCCACTCCGTTTCAGAGACACTGCAGCATTGTCGCCTCACGGAGTTAAACCGTACTGGGAGTGAGATGTTGTTTTTGATATCAAGGTGCAATTCATGTTCCTTTGATGGCTTTTGTTTTCCTAGGTGTTCTAGTTGTGATGTTGTCTATTCACTGCACTTGGGGACTTTGTCACATGAGCACGCAAAAACATACACACCTACCTCGTGGTTCTCCCGGATGCTTCGGGACACGACGGTGCCTTCTCCTCCAATCCATTCCATTCCGGTTTTATGCCCCAGAATCATATACGAGCCCCAAGGAGAGCCGTGCGCCCGCTCTCCCTGATCCCCCGCCCCTGTCGTCGCTCCCTCTCGGGGGAAGGGGAGTGACGCCACTCCCCAGTGTAGTGTTGGCCCCAGGCAACACAAGGTAACATCAAACACATCTTTTTATGACTTATTTATTTGTGCTGCGTGTTCATGTGTGTGTGTGTGTGTGTGTGTGTGTGTGTCCTCAGACACCACCACAGAGAGTTCTGAAACATCCTGAAGCATTCCCTCATGGCAGAAAAGAGGACCACGGGGCCCGACCTATCGGAGGGCCTCGCAGGGCCCCTCTGCTGCCATTACCACTGTGCTCAAAGGAGGTATGTTTCTCCAATAACCACCATCTTAATGTCCCTCAACACATACAGTATGTACATGAAGACAGGTTAACAGGGGTTTGTGTATAGACTCTAACACCTAACTACACATCATCTCCATTACAAGCATGTGCCCCCCCCACACATACAGAGACACACACACACACAGACACACACACACACTGTCATATACACACAGAGGCTAGACACACATTGTCAAATGCAAATATGTTATTTTCTTGCACTGTGATTCTTTGGTGAGAATGTGCCGGACACACACCCATAGACACGGTTAATGCGCCTCCGGTGCTTGAGTGAGAATCTCCCTCAGTTCCTCCATCACAGCCTTGTGTCCTTTACTTCTCAGCCTGTACAACTCTTCTCTTAACGGGCACTTTTCCAGTTTACACCAGGCACTCTGCTCTTCAGAGAGCCCCAGACAAGCAGCGCTCCACCTAGTAACCTGTGATGAATCGCTTTGCGCTGGCCTGAGTGGGCCTGTTTGAAAAATGGGCCTGTTAATACTGGCAGACACACCATATTGGAAAGCAGCACGTCTGCCCCCCCCCCCGAAATGAATATCTTCTGTGCTGTCCTCCAAAGTGCATTAGGCAACGAAGAGCCATTAGGACAAACGGCCCTGTAGGTATACTGGGAGCATCTGAATGTAACTCTATGATTAGACCAAGAAATAAAAATGTGGCCTGGCACATGCATGTGTGACATGGAAAGAGTACGCCACGGTCAGCAGAAGGTTTTTGCGACTTCAAAGGGACGTAGCCCAAAACATTGCAGTAGTTCCCAACCAGATGTCCTAGGACCCCTTGGGGTACTTAGCTATTCCACAGGGGTACTTGAACAATGAATGAACATGCACTTCATGAAATCCTAAAATATGGATTTCCCACCAGCAACCACCACTGAACTACTACCAGGAGAACTACTACTACCGCTACTGTTAATACAATTAATACGGAAACTATTAACACTACTACTACTAGTGCCACCAACACCAGTACTACAACCACTACTACTAATACCATCAGCATCACCACCACTACTACTATCACCACTTTCACCTACAAACACCACTCTAACTAGTACCACCAATACTAATGTTAAAACTAGTACAACTACTACTACTATTAATGCTTCTACTACTTCCACTACTACTACTATGTCTACTACCACTAGCGAGGTACGGAAAATATCAGTTAATGATGTGGTGACTTAAAACATTTCGAAACCACTGGTATAAAAACCATCCAGTCTGGGCCAACTTTGTCATGTCTGAGGGGAACCCCCTGTTGAAAGAAAAATATATCCAAATGTTTTCACTAGATCAAAACGTAAATCTTTTATTCCCTGTTTTTCATAAGGAATTTGAACAATAAATGAACATGTCTACCTTCCTATTCCTACAGCTCCACTGTAGGGGATCCTCATCTCAGAAATCCATTGAATCCCATGAGCATGTTTATAGCCTAAAAGGTCCACCACAACCAACAACCACTACCACCACCACCACTACTACTACCACAAGCAACACTTAAAAACCACAACCACCACCACCACTACTACTACCACAAGCAACACTTAAAAACCACTACCACCACCACCACTACTACTACCACAAGCAACACTAAAAACCACCACCACCACCACCACTACTACTACCATTACCACCACCAAAACTAACACACTACTACTACCA
>JACXGJ010010386.1:0-22068 GCA_016801105.1 Esox niger
ACACACACACACACACACACACACACACACACACACACACACACACACACACACACACACACACACACACACACACACACACACACACACACACACACACGCTTCAACATTGTTGTTTATTGCGCTTTGGGGTTTCAGGCTGTGTGTACTGTAAAATAACTTTGTGACAACTGCTGATACAAGGGCTTTATACATGCATTTGATTGACTGATTGACAAGGCTAATCCAGGATACTGGCCTTCTAGGCAGAGTTGCATAAAAATATCTCATGCTGGCCAATAAAAATACATTATTTATCATTATCATTATTTCTAACCTTATCAGGAACAATAAATAAATAACTATACAGCTCTGGAAACAAGAAACCAGGCAAGCCTATTTTAGCCGGCTCTCAACAGAAAGCGTTGCCCTCTTAAGGTTCGAACCCCACATGGAAGACTGTGTCATTAACCACGACACCACTGAGCTGTACATTTGATGACTGTCAGTACAGCCTCTTGTGTCTACCAAGAACAAATCTTGCTTTGCCCCTGGCCGTTTCAACAGCTAATTGGCCATTTGTGAATGATAATGATTGAGTTAAACTGACTCATGTTTCTCAGTAAGTTTACCTCCACCACAAAAAGCATCTATTTGTGGCTTTTGTGACTGGCCGTTTTACAGCGTATTAGCCAGTAATAAGCTTTAGTTATATCTACTTACTGGAATAGTCAAGAATTGAACAATTTCTAGCGAGTCCACCAAAGCTATTTAATTTCATTAAATGGCATAAGAAAGTATTTTTTTCTTTCATTCGTGAATGACATTGATACAATAACTATCAATAAAGGTGACTATAACTTTTTTTATCAAGTGAAAAGACAAGAGAATCGCGGAATATAGCAGAATATAGCAAAACAGTTTTATTACGGCCCACAAATAACATTATTACATGTCATTGCTCTCAATAGATTCAAACTAAGGTTTTACATGTGAAAGGCACCGTCTACACCACAGCATTACAGGTATCATCAGTTGCTAGAAGCCATTGAGCATTGTGTTATATTTACCGCCCTCAGCTTCTAGGAACTGTATTCCTTTTGTGACTGGCCATTTTAACAGCTTATTAGACAGTAATATTTACTGGCTTTACTATTCATAGGTATGTGTTTGAGTAAAATGAAAATGTTTCTTTTATTCTATAAACTATTGACAACATTACTCTCAAATTCCAAATAAAAATATTGTAATTTAGTGTATTTATTTGTAGAAAATAACAACTGGTCAAAATAACCAAAAAAGGATGCATTTTCTTCAGACCTCAAATAATGCAAAGAAAACAAAATCATTAATTTTCAACAACAATAGTAGCTTCTTATAGCAGTCTAGTGACTGCTGGGATGTGTAATGCTGTGGTGTAGTTGTTAATTTAAAGGCAGTGCCTTTCATGTGGAAGATCTAAATTTGAATATATTGAGAGCAACGACATTTATTCATTATTCCTCGTAGATTCCTTGATTCGCTTGTCTTTCCACTTGATGAAAGTTAGTTCTTTGCCTTTATTGATAGTTTTTCCACGAAAGAAAAATATGTTCTTATGCCATGAAATGAAATAGCTTTGGCAGACTCGCTAGCAATTGCTCAATTCTTACAACTATTCCAGTTAGTTAATAGATACTGGTAATGCTTATTACTGGCTAAAAAGCTGTTAAAAACAGCCGATGGCAAACGGCATACATAAACACTATCTGTGGTAGAGGTAAACTTGGTAAGAAACGTTAGTCAGTTTAACTGTATCAGTGTCATTCACGAATGGCCAATTAACTATAAAATGGCCAGGGGCAAAAGATTTGTTCGGGATATACACATTCCGGGTGTCTGTACA
Organism: Esox niger; assembly: GCA_016801105.1. Taxonomy (NCBI): domain Eukaryota; kingdom Metazoa; phylum Chordata; class Actinopteri; order Esociformes; family Esocidae; genus Esox; species Esox niger. Next base: position 1,865 of record JACXGJ010010386.1, read on the forward strand.
GACCAGAGGCTTTACTGACAGGAGCCAGATTAACCATTACACCACAGAATGCATTATGACAAAACCTTTCACATGAGTGACATGGGTTTAAATCTCGTGATGGCAACACTTTCTGTTGCGGGCTGGCTGCACTAGGCTTGCCTCGTTTCGTGTTTAGGGAAGCCAATGTTTGTTTAGCCAAAGTGTAAATCCTTTTTTAGCAATGGGTCAACAGTATTAATCCTAAAGAAGAATAAAGTTTCATCATTCAATGACATTGAAGGGATGTTTTTTTCATTGTAATCTTTCTCTTTGAGAAATACTAACCCAAATACCTTGTGTGTAAAACTGGCTAAGACCTCGGCATAGACGTTAAAGCCAATTTCAGATGTATTTATCTTACATTCGATTAATTTGGACAATTTAGAAATATTACTGGCTCTGTGGTAACAACAGCCTTTATTGGCGCCATGGTTACATAGGCCTTCTCAGAAGGGATTTGGGAGGCACAGACTTTAGCTTCTGATAGTTGAGATCTGCTTAGAAGATGTTAAAATGTCACTTGGATTAAGAAAGATGTAGATGAGTCTGCTAAAATTAAATGTATTCAGATAAAAAACAAGGATGTAGCAGCATATACTATAAATACATGACTGGACCAGCGTAGGCCACAGGGTTTGCTACTGTTTAATAGCTCTTATGTACTTTATTAAACCTTACTATAAATCTGCACAAGGGTGGAATCGAAGATGCTCATACAGTGGATGGACTTGTTTGAATTACATTGAAAATAACTGAGCTAGACAGAAGGTTTTACTTAAAGGGTAGTAGAGAAAAACACAAACCAGAGACCAGAGGTTAAATAAATGCAAACAAAAAACACAAACTACAAAGACAAAAACTGACACAGCTCAGTCTGTTACATCTGGTAGCAGCAGACATGTTGACCAATGTGCTACCTCGACATGTAGGGTTTGTAGGGCTTGGTGCATTTCTTCTCTAGATGGCACCCTGCGCTTTTTACCCATCTGTCTAGAGAGAGTCTAAGCATATCTCTGTATTGCCTCTGTCTTGTAAATTCAACTTCTTACATCCACAAGACTGCAGAGAATTGTCGCTCGACAAAAATAGACCCCCTGTGTTGTTTTCTTGTTTCTTCACAACAAAGCTATTCCCATATCAAAACCACAATGGATCTGTACTACCTTGAAGTCTGAGCCATTTTTAGAATGAATGTAAATCAAGCCCTGATTTAAGACTAGAACAGTTGTTGACTGGCATGTATCATGAGCTGTCAGAATAATAATGATGACTTTGAAGAAGCTTAACTATTTCCTTGCAGACTCATCAGGGAGTCAAGTACATAGTCTCCACTCTTTTTGGAGTATATGACATTGATTTTGGAGGAACAATTAGGGTTGTTTCATTTAATAGTATTCCACTTCATAACTTTGGAAATTAGAGCCATTACGAGGCCAATTTTGCCAATATTGCTTTAGGGAGGGGATCTGTACCCTACCAACTGAATGTGTGCATTTCACCGCAAAATGAAAAGTTTTCTGAAATCAATACATAATGGCTCAAAACTTGAAAATATGGTGCCGGTACACTGCTCATGCAGACTAAAGCTGGGGATCAATAGGAGGAATGCATCTGGATCACAGCAGGATGGATGAAGGACGAATCAATAATAAGCACATTTCCAGTCAGTGAAAGTGGCATTGACTATTTAATTATGCAATTCTCTATAGAAAAAAACTGCATTGAAAAATGAAGAACCATTAATAGCCCTTGAAATTTAGACAAAGGTTCAATCCCAAATCCTTAAATAGTCCACTAACTTTATATTGGTCAATGTTAGATTCTATACAATGTCAGCATGCAAATCAACTGGATTATACTTAAAGGCTCCCACCAAAAGGAAAATCTCCCGTTATATAGAAAATGTCCTTTCTTTGTTGGAAAATCTCCTTCAGGTTCCAACAAAGACAAGTGTAAAAGAATACTATGCAAGTAGTGCTTTTCCAAGTGAAATCCTCAGTCACGCTTGTGGGTGACATCTCGATGACCAAAAATCATATGCAAAAAACATCATTGAGTCTAATGGGCGTTTTTACTCTGAACATTACTTGTGCATATTGTCAAATCAAAGCCACTCCTACCATATTTATTTTAATTTTTTTTAAATGTAAGCCTTTCAGTAGTTACTTCCAATTTGTGGCAGTTTAAATGGATTCCTCGCAGTGGTGCAAAATTCCACCTTTCTCCCCTGCATTACAAATTCTACATAGGCTACGCCAAAATGTTATTTGCTCAAATGAGAGAAATACCATTGCAGGTGTTTCTGATAAATAAATTATGATTTTTAACAAAACCATGGTGGAAAATAATGTTATGATATGATATATTTGGCCTTAGTGGCAAAATATATTTTGACAGAAATTATGACTAATTGATGTAAATAGTTTAACAGCATCAGGGGTGTTCTCTGGGTATGGAAGGTTTTAAAAATATATATTTGGGACATTTTGTTATATAACAAGTGCTGGATCCAAGACATATTTTGAAATGGTCAACACAAATTGTGATCGTTTTAGCAGGCATATGAGAAGCCAGAAATGTGTTTTTGTTTAGAAGTAATAAATACATAAATCTAGGCTAGAAAAAAATGGGCACAGAGTTTAAGGTTCTTGTGTTTTTACCCAAAATGGCTGCATATCCATACTTAAAATTACTTTGTATTGTAATATAGAGAAATAGGCAGAATACATTTTAGATACCGTAATGTGCAAGTACTGTAAGCAGCAAGGCAAAAAGGCACAATATATTGAAGTTAATAATGTAAGCTTATATAATGAAAAAAGAACATTACATTGTTCAATTACATTGCTAAGTAACAATTAAAGTTAATAATAACATAACACGTTAGCTTACTCAGATTCAAGCTAGAGTGCGTATCCAGTCCGGACCATGGCTTTTATGCAGATCTTTCACACATCACACCATCTGACTATTCATCTGGTTGGGAACCCCCCTGGGTGGGGTGCGCCGCGCCTCTTATCTTCTACCTCCCTGAATGCTGGTAATTTGCTACAGTAATTCACGACATCCTCATGGTTCATACTTGGGTCATGTCCATCACTGTCCACAGAGTATGCTTTATGATCAGCTCATGGGCCACACTCAGGACACCCCAACAGTGAATACAAAAGGCAGTAAACTTTAGAAACACCACTCTCTGGGCACATGGTAATTGCTTGCTCATCTCTCAACATAAAGTACATACAGACTATTTCTATGTTCATCATAATGTATGTGTAATTCGTCCCATCCCAGATGTCAACTTCTGTGTGTGGATTCCACATTAATATGTTTATAATAAAACAACGTGGTAATACATTGCACGTTAATATTTTCACAAGGTTATATATGCATTTTATAGAAAAATCCCTTATTATGCTCACCTTTTTTTCAACAGAAATATTTTTCTGGGTTAAGCACATTCAGCTAATACTTTGCTGCTAGGCTGCAGAAATGTGGGTGCAATGTTGACAGTCAAATACAAGCTGAAGAACTTGGAAAGTCTCTCAGTTTCTGGTTAGATTTTATCTCATCTTGTTCTGGATAGTTAATGTTCTTTTGTTGTTCATGTGCACAACTGGGTGAGAAAGTTTGACTGTTGTGTTCCCAAAAGAAAACATTTGTGGTATTTACAAATTTGCATTGTGACGGGGAGATACACAGGGAATAGACAAAGAGGTTGTGTTCTCGGATCTTGTGGGCATTTTACTAATGTAAGGAGAAGTGTAAGGAAAGGAGGTTAGAGAGAAAAAACTAAAAGACAAACACCTTTTAAGGGGATGTAGCATTGACTTGGGGCAGAAGATAACAGATGCTACCAGCATTTCCTTTTCGGGCTTTGGTGCGATGCTGATCCACAGGGGGTGTGAGCACATTTCTGCCACAGCATTCCAGTATTTAGGGACATGTTGTTGGCTTGAACTAAGCCTTTCTGATGATCTCAAGTTGAACCTTTCCAGGTGACGTAATCACCATTAACCAATCATAAATGTATACAGCCCATGACCATGTCTATCTGCTGGTAACGATTTCTGTTATATTGTGTTTGAATCTGCTTCTAAGGATATCCTTCTTCTCTAATTTGATGTCCACATGGTTAGAGACAGCCAAGTTAAATCTGACAGTCAATCTAAATATGCACAGCCAACCTCCACTCAACGGTTTAAATGGATTACGATCTCCCTATATCAGCACCATGTTGGGGAGTCGTATACATCGAATAGCCATAACATTATGACCACCTTCCTAATGTTGTGTAGCTCCACTTTTGCTGCCAAAACAGCCTTGACACATCAAGGCCTGGACTCCACTACACCTCTGAAGGCCTGCTGTGGGATCTGGCACCGAGACGTTAGCAGCAGATCCTTTATATCCTGTAAGTTGCAACCTATTTGTCCAGCACATCTGGGGAATCTGGGGACACCATGAATTTGTTGTTGTGTTCCTCCAACCATTCCTGAACAATTTTTGCTTTGTGGCAGGGCGCATTATCCTGCTGAAAGAGGCCAATGTCATCAGGGAATACCTTTGCCATTAAAGGGTGCACATGCTCTGCAACAATGCCCAAAACCCATGGTTTAGCAGAATATTGCCCAAAGCATCACACTGCCTCTGCAGGCTTGCGTTCTTCACACACAGCCCCGTACGCAACAAACTTCGATGCACTGTTTGTTCTGACACCTTTCTATCAGTGCCAACAATAATTTTGCAGCAATTTGAGCTACAGTCACTTGTCTGTTGGATCGGACCACATGGCCCTGTGCCCCACATGCACTCTGAGGACTGTATGTGACTGGTGCCATGATGTTGAGTTTATCAGTGTTATTCCCTTCACCTGTTAGGGGTAATAATGTTATGGCTGATCGGTGTACATGCTAACTGGGATTTTAATATGGTCTTCATCCAGTCTCGAAGGAGGGTACGAATGGCTTTCTTGACTGTTCTTGCATCTTTAGCAGAATACATTTGATGACAAGGTGGGGGGCACCTCATTCGAGAGCGGTGACCCTACAATGTGGAAAAGTATAGATAGATCCACTTTATAGTAATTTACTTTTATAAACTTCCATGCATTCAGCTGAACAAAACACTGTTCCTCAGTGATCAATTTACAACAAAATAAAAAAGTATAAATACAGGCACTCTTGCTGGCCCAAATATGTATGTGTACTGGTGTATTGACATTATTTTTAGATGATTATATTCAACTTTGTCATTAATCAGTATGAGTGCAGTACAACTCAATGCAGTAGTACAATGGTAGAGTACAACTAATAATAGTTGCACCAGAGCTGTGTTTGAGACAACCTAAAGTGATTCCAAGACCTAGACAGAAGAACATTTTGTCAGAATGAAGTCCAAGACCAAAAGGTAGGCGAGACCGAGACGAAGTCAGATCAGCAGGGAAAGGGTCAAGTCTGGGTCAAGGCCAAGACCAGAACACCACAAGTCCAGTTCGAGACTGATTATAGATCATCACCATACAATATTCTCAAATTGTACAGTATTTGTGTATTCATGTTACATAAGTGTGGTATATTTCCCATGAATACTCAATTGGTAGCAGGGGAGTTTAAACTGAGGGAAAACTATTTGAGCCTTACATCCAATTATTAATAGGGCATTTATATAGACAAACCTATTCGGGTGTATTTTATTGGTGTTTTGACCAGTCATATCAGCAATAAATGACGGACGATACCTAATTCCCTGACATGACCCGAAGCGTGCATGTCCACAGGTGCACTCACCAGCTATGATGTGTGCTTTTTTTTGACAAAAGTAGACTGGCTGGAGAAGCCAGAGCAGGCAGAACGTGATTGTATGGGGGCTTTGGAAGAAATAGTTTCTTCCCAAATAAAATGAGAAAAATTGTCAGTCAGGAATGGGTCCAGACCTTTTTTCTGTCAAGACATTTCATGCATTTTTAAACGCTTTGCCAGATATTCTGCTCTTTTGACCACCAAAGACGGGTAAATGAATCATCAACACAAATTAAGGGAAATTAAGGAAAATACTTATATATTCACATGAGTGGTTTTAAAATGTCAATTCAGTTACTCTTTGAAGGTTAACAAGATTCTAATATCAAGGCTTGAGCAATGATAGTCAAACAGAATTCAACTAATGAGGGACAACAGACTTTGCTTGTGTGGCAAACAATAAACACTTGTTACATTACAATGTAATTTACTTTGGAAAGTAATTTGTTAATATACTTTGGTTACCAAGAATATAAAACCATTTGAAATGCCTTTCACATGTTGTTCAAACTGATTAACAAAGAAAAATGTAGTTCTATGCTACATAATAGGACAATAAAGAAGAAGATGTAGCCCTGTACACATTATTATAAATACTGCATTTAAAATATCAAAATATCTTTTGAATGGAAAGAAAAGTTGGATAAAAATTGTGGATGAATACAATGCATTAAATGAAAGAAATATTCAAGAATCGTTATGAAATTAAATATACACAATATCAACATCAAAATTAACCAGCGCAAACTTTTTAATGCACCATCGCAAATACTTGAGAATGATCCAAACACATTATCTACCTGAAATTCAAAACAGGTAACATTTTCAAAATGTTTACTGTCTTAATACTTCAATTTTTTTGCCTACTTCACATTATGTTATGTAGAATTAAGGCATACAGTTATGCCCAGAAATAATTGGACAATGAAAAGTTGTGGCTGTTCAAATTACAGTAAATTGAATATGGGCATAAAGTAGGCTCTCAGCTTTCATTTCAAACTTGAGGAATGGTTTAGGAGTTACAGCTTTTTAATATGTAGCCCCATTTGTTTCATAGGAACCAGAAGTAATTGAACAATTGACTCAAAAGCTATTTCATGAACAGGTGTGGGTTATTCCTTTATTATTTCTCCCTCAATTAAGCAGGTAAAAGGTCTGGAGTTGATTCCATGTGTGGCATTCGCATTTGGAAGCTGTTGCTGTGAACCCACAACATGCTATCAAAGGAGCTCTCAATGCAAGTGAAACAGGCCATTCTTAGCCTGCAAATAAGAACGTCGGAGGAACATTAGGAGTGGCCCAATCAACAGTTTGGTACATTCTGAGAAAAAAAGAAAAGGCACAGGTGAGCTCTGAAGCACAAAAAGGCCTGGACGTCCATGACAACAGTGGTGGATGATCGTATGATCCTTTCCATGGTAAAGAAAACACCCTTTACAACATCCAGCCAGGTGAAATACACTCTCCAGGAGGCAGGCATTATCCAAGTCTACCATGAAGAGAAGACTTCACAAGAGGGTGTACAGATGGTTCACCACAAGGTGCAAACCATTTAAGCCTCAAGAATAGAAAGGCCAGTTTAGATTTTGCCAAGAAACATCAAAAAGACCGTTCTGGAACAGAATTTTTTGGGCAGAAGAAACTAAGATCAACCTGTACCAGAATGAGAAGAAAAAACTGGAGTAGACTTGGAATGGCTCATGATCCAAAGCATACTGCATAATCTGTAAAACACGGTGGCTTTTTGCATGGCTTACAATGGCACTGGTTCACTTGTGTTTATTGATGATTTGACAGAAGCTAGAATGAATTCTGAAGAGTTTAGGGACATTGTTAGCTGAGATTCAGCCAAATGCAGTGAATTGTATTGGGTGATGCTTCACTTTACAGATGACCCAAAACATACAGCGGATATAAAGAGTCTACACACCCCTGTTAAAGTGCCAGGTTTTTGTGATGGAAAAGAACGAGACAAAGAAATCATGTGAAAACATTTTCCACTTAATGTGAAATCAAAACAAACTGAAATAGTTGAGGGGGAAAAAATGAAACATCCAAACATCCTAACACTCAAACCAAAAATATTTATAACAGGGTCGCTACACTACATTACCGTGTTATATAAAAATTTAAAATAAATTTAAAAAAGGAGTACTGTAGATGGCTAGTTAATAGCTTTTCTGTAGTGAAAACAATGACTCCAATCAGTTCAAGGCTGGTCCCACTACACTCTGAACTTCTACGTAAATTGCAAGCAATTGTTGAATCTCAAATCACATACTACATACCATTTACTACTGTTTGGTATATAGTAAGCAAGTATGCCAGGTTTGGGACCAATAGGGATGTGCTACAGCATAAATTTGCATCTCGACATTAGATCATTTTATCACACATTAACATCATGTCAAGTTTAAATATTTTGCTCGATACCATTAACCATTAGTTTGAACATTGTGTTGTATGACTTTTGCCACTGGCTGTTTTAACATGACACCAATGTTTGTTTTTCTTTCATTCGTGAAAGACATTGATACAGTAACTATTAATATAGGTGACTATTACTTAATTTCGTCAAGTGAAACCCCTCTTTCTGTGCAAGGAGTTGTGGTGTATATTACCCCAATAACACTCAATATGTTGCTTGTTGGTGCGGTTTGTCCATCGCAATAGAACCGTAACCAGTTTTGTTTTAGGATTATTTTAACAGCCATTGAAGCTAATAGCTAGCAAAGTTTTAGTCTATCCTAAATAAATCCAAACGCATTATTTTTGTCGTCGATCAAACACCGGTCACCTACATGGCAGTCCACGTCTCTAACCACTACACTTTAACAGCGGGTAGTCAGTCAGTCTCACGGACATCTTTTAGCGTAGCCAGCAACCCAATGTAGAAAACAAATGACACAACAGGCTTTCTTACCGCTAAGGTGACCTTGCGTCCCGCTTGATGTCCAGCAGGACTGTGCTTACCTCCTGTCCATTGAGATGGCTTCCAACTGACAACGTCAAACTGTGCACACGTGGGTCAAGTTAACCTGTCACAGTATTCTTTAATGTCACGACAGCAGGTAAGGACCCAAGCGAGGACTGGAAGGGGAGAGTGAGAGAGAACCGTCGGGCACGGGCTGCGAGGCGTCCTACGAATCGGTGGTAAAAGTACAGACGAGCAACAGGCAGGGTAGTCGGGGACGGGCAGATGGTCGGTGAACGTGCGGGCGGCAGCAGTACAATCAGGGAGCGGGCAGAATAGTCGGGGACGGGCGAGGGATCGTAATTCCGGCGGAGAACAGACGTACAGGCAGGGCTCAGGCAGAATAGTCGGGAAAGGGCGATCCGTACACGGAAAGTCTGGTCGAGTATAGCGCGAGATGTGGTATGCGTGCATAAACCATTGATCCGGCACGGAGGTGCATATATAAGGCAGGTGATGAGGAGAGTTGGAACAGGTGCGTGAGTGGTGATTGGGAACAGGTGCGCGTCTGTAGCTCAGGAGCGCGCACGCCCGCCTCTGCGCGCGCGGAGGCGTGACATTTAACCTGTCGCAGTACTTATCCAAATTGGGGAAACTTGTGTGTCCTTACAAAGTCACTAGTTATGCAGATTTATGCGAAATATGGTGAAAATATTGTCTGTTTCATGTGTTGTTCAAAGCTGAGGGAGGAGTCCTGGATAATGACCAAGTCAAGACAGAGTACAAATGCAATCGAGATCGAGTCAAAACCGAGGCTGGCCTAAACTACAGCTCTGAAAGTAATAGCACAGAATGAGGTGTAGACAGTATACTGACTGAAATAAGTAGAAAAAATGTGTCAAATGTAAGAAAACCTGGTTGCAATGATGTGCAAATCATGAAGAGGAATTCACTCCTGATTAGAGAATCTGCTAAATGACAAAATGTACAAATTTACATTTGAACCTTATATTTAATTGAAGATGAGAAATTGATTTTTTTCTTGAAAAAATAATCACCACTTAGAATTTGATGCCAGAAACACGTTTCCAAAAATTTGGGACAGGGACAACAAAAGACTGGAAAAGTTGTTTAATGCTAAAAAAACCTGGTGATTCATCTCACAACAAATTAGGTTAATTGGCAACATGTCAGTAACATGACCGGGTATAAAAAGAGCATCCCAGACAGGATTTGCCTTTTAGAAGTAAAGCACATCTACACCTCCTACGTGTAATATACTAAATACTTGTTCATTTCCTGACCTCCTTGCACATCTGGTTAGATGATTACTGCATTTTGTTGTACTGTACTTGTACTGTTCAATGACAATAAAGTTGAATCTAATCTAAAGATGGGGAGGGGTTTGTTAGAAATCAGCCATTTCATATAGTAGTTGAAATCGTGGTACAATACCTGGTCATCAAGGGAGAGAGTAATTCATTGTAGCATCTGATCGTCCATTTCTAAGTGAATCTCAAATAAACATCCAGTCGTACCTCTACTCTACAGACATTGCCACCTGGAATACACGTAACAGTACTGTAAGCCCATTGGCTAGTTACTGTTTTGCTTTGACTGAACTTGACATCCTGTGTACAGATAAACAGATGTTCTGTTGTAAACTTAACATACACTTCAACAGGTTCACCACTCTGTGAGAAACTGCAAGTGCAAATACTGCAACAATTTAAAAAGAAAATTTCTCAACATAAAATTGCAAAGAGTTTGTGGATCTCCTCTATGGTATATAATATCATTAAAATATTCAGAGAATGAAATCTCTGAATACAAGGGACAAGGCCGATAATGGATGGCCATCAGACAGCACTGCATTAAAAACTGACATTATTCCATAATGGAAATCACTGCATGGGCTGAAGTGTGGAGGGTGCTAAATGTTCGAGTTGCCGAAGCCTTAATGACTTGGAGACGATCAGCAAAGAGTGGGACAAAATCCCTCCTAAGATGTGTGCATCCCTGGTGGCCAACTACAAGAAACATCTGACCCCTTTGATTGAGTACAAGGGTTTTGCCACCAAGTACTAAGTCATGTTTTGCAGAGGTGTCGAATATTTATTTCACTCATTAAAATCCAAAGCAGTTTATAATTTTTTTACATGTGTTTTTCTTTGTCAGTGGGCAAACATACAAAATCAGCAAGGGATCAATTACTTTGTTCCTTCACTGTGGCTATTATTTAAACATGCAGCTGGTTGTCTTTAAAAAATACTTAATGGATCACCAAAGCATCTCACTAACAATTGCTTCAAATCAGACACCGGCTTGGCCCATGCTCTGACCAAAGGTCCATTTTGATAGTTGAATAGCAAGCATGACACCGCAAATAGTTGGTAGATGCTGCCTGAGACTGTCAGAGGAATGACTGTGTCAAACAGCTTGTGTTCCTTTACTCTGGATCATTATTTCGACATGCACCCTTAGCCTGGCAATGGATAGGGTCTCCCCAATCTCAAGCTCTGGCATCTGTGTGCCTCGGCAGAAATGCTGGCCAACAGATCTTGCATGGGACAAGATCATTCACGAGGTTGCCCTCATCCACAAAAAGGCCACGATCAGGGATAATTAAGGAAATAAGGATATACAATGAGGATACAAAAGCGACAGCTCCACATGGTGAAATTCCCAACATGCCCTTGAAGGTACAATGCTACTTGTAAGTGGAAAACACCTCACTCTGGCAATGGAGTTTCATGCACTTGACCACAACTTTGGTGTCTGGATATTCAATGAACTCGGGTGGCATGTTGGCATTGATGGTATCCTTCAGGATCCATAGCCATACTGACCCAAGCAGGAATTAGAGGAAGTTGGCTGAAGAGATGATACTCTGGCTCACAGTTGACGATGGGCCAAAACCTTCTGTTTCAGACCCAGCGAGAGATGAAGAAAAAGTAATTGATTGGTGGGAGCAACTTAACATAAAGAAAACCATTTTAGTACACTATACAATTTTTCATTGAGTTAGGTCCATAACACAAATTAAGTGAATAATAGATTTTAACACAAGTTATGACAAAATAGAATAATAAATATTCCATCTGAAGTACTGTGGCAACTCCGCCCAATGCTGTCTCTCCTCCCCCTGCAGCGGGCGGGCTCAGTCGTTCGACGTCACCGGCCTTCTGACACCGCCGCCCATCTCACCTATCCATTTAACCTGTTGTCTTGTTTAGTGCACCTGATCCTCATTCTCAGTCTTTTCCCCCAGTATATATGTTTCCTCTGCTCCCCTGGTCTTTGTGTGTTATTGTCTCACCCATGTGAGCATATGTTGAGCTACGCCTTGTTATATAAAATAAACAAAATTACTTCGACTTCACGTGTCCCTGCTCCAGAATTCCCTCCGCAGCTCTGACAGAATAACACACCTATAAATATGGAGCAGGGAAGAGCCAAAAGCGAGGCCGGTGTTGCGGATCTCATTAAGAGCACTCTTCGGCCCGTTTCTTCACCAGATTGGACCTCAGGATTGCCTATAACCTGGTGCGTATCTGGGAATGGGACGAGTGGAAGACAGCTTTCAGCAGCACCTCTCGCCACTATGAGTATTTAGTGATGCCGTACGGTTTGATGAATGCCCCATCAGTCTTTCATTCCTTCATTAACGATGTGTTCAGGAATATGTTAAGCGAGGGTGTGGTGGTGTATATCGACGACATCTTGACATACACGGCTATCTGCGCTGAGCATGTCTCGTTGGTGCGTAGAGTGCTTGTTAGACTGTTGGAGCATGACCTGTACGTGAAGGCCGAGAAGTGTCTGTTCTTCCAGCCGTCTGTGTCCTTCCTGGGGTACCGCTTTTCCAGCACAGGTGTGGCTACGGAGAAGCATCATATTGACGCCGTGCGTAATTGGCCGACCCTCCGGTATTGGAATTCACTCAGCAGCTCTGACAAGTACTGTATTTAATGGAGTTGTCACTTACTGCTTTTCGTCAAAGAACACTTTTCTCTGACTTGTTTGCACTGGTGACACTAAGTTGGCCTCTGCTGACCTCAATCAAATCCCAGAAAGCCACCAGGAGGGTGTAGGTTGCAAATCTACAGAAGGAAACAGACCAGGAGTATTTGCTTTAAGGAAGACCAAATAGCTTTGGATAACATGGAGCTGTAAGCTTGCTTGAATTTCACTCAGTATTATGATTGCCCAACTTCTATAGGTATCAAGAAGCCTGTATTAGTCTAAACATCCTGATTCTTTCAGATATGTATTATACATTTCTTCTTTTACTGCAATTCTGTTTTTTAAAACAGTTTCAACACTGCAGTGCATTACTAATGCTAAGACAATTTTCATTCAACAGGCTGACTTTTAGTAAGATGTGGTGTCCTAGTTTTGATTAACACAGAAGGTAATACAGAAGGTCTTTGCGATTGCTAGATCTTAAACAATTACCGTTCCTTGTTTAAAAAACTTAATCAGACCCAGTAACCCACTGTTCATGAAAGTGGGTGTTGTGTCATCTGGTTTTCCAACTTTGTTCACAGCTCCAGAATTTCCCTTGCCTAGTTTGCAATTATTAAATTGTATATCTTCTTGGAGACCCATCTAATTCCACATGGCACTGCCCCTAGTGGTCTAAAACACTTGCGTTGTAAGCGAGTTGAAATGTAGTGTTTCTGCAAATATTGTGTTCTGGTAGTGCTGTCACTTAATGCTGTGGTGTTGCGTGTAGTTGATTGTTTTCTAAAATGCCATGTTTTTGTAAATGTTTAATTTTTGTTTTCAACTTTTGTTTGTAGCGCAAATGTTGTTGTCTTTCATTTTTGTTAATGTTGAAATCCCATATCAAGCAAGAATGGGAAAACATTTAACTTTGAAAATTACAGCAATTGGTCTCCTCAATTCCCAAACGTCCCCTAACATTCTTAAAATAAGGTAAATTTGTTTTTAGAAAATATGCCATGAATATTGTGCAATTTGTCTGTATTTCACATATTTCAATCAAATATCTCCTCGAAAATTGCTACATTGTAGTGTTCCATTGGCAAAATGTTTCACATTGCATAACATTTCTCAGTTTCAACATTTATTTCTTGTCTTTGTACTATTTTCAATTAATGATGATGCTTTGCACATCATTGCTTTCTGATTTTATCTGTATTTTACAGTGTCCCAACCTTTTTGGAAACAGGGTTGCGGGTGTAATGTAGTATAAGCTACATTAGGTTATACTAATAGGCAAAATTAAGTAAACATAATGCGACAGGTGTCCAATGTGGATTTATAATGTAGCAGTGCTAAACACACTGCTCTACACAAGGTGATCTGGCTTTCCAATGAGTTAAGATGTCAAACAGCCTGAGGAAAATAGATGACTTTTAGCCCAGTTGAATCTGCTCTTATGTGGCCATACCACCGGCCTAATGGCATGACAGGAAAGGGATGTAGTAGGGGATGGGAAGTGTCAGCCACAATCTTAGAGAGACCAGTGAAGAAGTGTTTCCAACAGATGCGTCCGGGGATGGGGAAATGCCAAAGATCTTCTCACAATGTTCTCACAATGCGCAGTAGGGCTTTGCTAAGATGCAGCACAGATTCCGTACCACACTGTGACACAGTAGGTCAGGACGCTTTCAGTGGTCCCTCTGTAGAAGGTAGTAAGGATGGTCAGCAGGGGGTTAGCTATCTTAAGTCTCCTCAGCATGTGGATCATCTGCCATGCCCTCCTGACCACAGAGGAAGAGACTGAGGACCAGGAACTTGGTGCTCCTGAGTCTATCCACTGTAGAGCCACTGATCTGTAAGCGGGTGTAGTCTGGTCTGACTTTCCTGAAGTAGACAAACTATACAGTAAAATGTTGTCAGTGTAGACAGACTGTTAACACCATTGATCCAAGGGTGTAGGTTTTATTTCAAATCAATAATGGACTGTTTTCGCCTATATATATCAATTTAGTCATATTCAAATGTAAAAATATTACTTAATGACTTCATAACATCTCCAAACAGGTATCCACTCCAATTAATGTTCATAATCATCTTAGTTAAAAAAAGACTGATATTCATGTTCAAATTTTACTCTTATTTCACAAGTGGAGAAAACTCTAAGAAGCAGTATGCGGTAAATGCATTTCAGAGGCCATTATGGTCTTTCAACTTTCCATTTCGATTAGTCCTGTGATCTTTAAAATTGTCTGATGTTGCTGGAGTCCTTGAGGATGACGAGTGGCAGCTTCAAATTAGGGAGCTTTGGGGAATGTAGTGGAGAGAGGCTGGAGTGGGAGGGAGATATAATTAATGAAATAGCTAAAGTTAGAGCTTTAGATGGGGCATTTTCACTTATTTTCTAAATGTACTCCTGACTTCTGCAATGTTGTTTGAATGAGTAGGCAAAGCATTCTTAGTATTCTTTGTGTGCTCTGTCTACTGTATCAACACTGATACAGTAGACCTTGTATAGGTATAACTGCAGGCCTACTTACAATACCAAAACAATAACTTTTTTCGAAGTGTTATGTCTTTGGTTATGCAAAACCGATTGTTGCCGCAGCTGTCCGGGTGGCTGGTCTCAGAGGATCTAGGAGGTGAAGATGCTGGCTGTGGAGGTCCTGGGCTGATGTGGTTACACGTGGTCTGTGGTTTTGAGGCCGGTTGGATGTACTGTCAAATTCTTTGTAACGCCTTTGAAGACGGCTTATGGTAGAGAAATGAACATTCAATGCAGGGACAACAGCTCTGGTGGACATTCCTGCAGTCAGCATGCCAATTGCACGCTCCCTCAAAACTTGCGACATCTGTGGAATTGTGCTCTGTGATGGAACTACACATTTTCTAGTGGCATTTTATTGTGGCCAACCTAAGGCACACCTGTACAATACTCATGCTGTCTGATCAGCATCTTGATATGCCACACCTGTGAGGTGGATGGATTATCTTGGCAAAGGAGAAGTGCTCAATAACACAGATTATTCAGATTTGTGAACAATAATTGAGAGAAATAGACCTTTTATGTACATAGAGAAAGTCTTAGATCTTTTTGTTCAGTTCATGATAAATGGGGGCAAAAACAAAAGTGTTGGGTTTATAATTTTGTTCATTTTAAATTAAGGGTATATCTAATTCATATACCATTTGCAGTGTTTATGGGGAAACAAAACTGTGGGGGCATACAGTGGATACAAAAAGTCTACCCACCCCTTCTTAAAATGCAAGGTTTTTGTGAACCGGGGCCTTAGTCAGGGTGGAGGGAATTATGAACAATTCCAAATACCAGGCAATTTTGGCACAAAACCTTCACGCATCCATTAGAAAGCTGAAGATGAAGATCACCTTTTAGCATGACAATAACCCAATGCACGCATCCAAATCCACAAAAGTATGGCTTCACCAGAAGACGATTAACATTTGGGAATGGCCCAGCCAGAGCCCAGACCTCAATCCAGTTGAACATCTGTGGGGTGATTTGATGAGGGCTGTGCACAGGAGATGTCCTTGCAATCTGATGGATTTTGAGCGCTTTTGCAAAGAAGAGTGGGCAAATATTGCCACCTCAAGATGTTCCATGATAATTGGCTCCTACTCAAAAAGACTGATTGCTGTAATAAAATCTAAAGGTGCTTCAACAAAGTATTAGTTTAAGGGTGTGCACACTTTGCAACCATGTTATTCAGATTTTTTTCCCCCTCAAAGATATGTTATTTTTCAATTGTATTGTTCATATTATAGGTCAAATTAAAGGTGGAAAATATTCTGACATGATTTATCTTTGTCAAATTATTTTACATCACAAAAAGGGGTGTGTAGACTTCTCATGTTTTTGATTGTCTGAAGTCCATCCCATTTGTGGATGTTTCGGCCACTCTAAATTTCACTACTTCTTTGAGTTTTACATTTTCTTCTTATGTAAGTAGTAGTAGAACACATTGCCAGAGATATTATATGCTTCTGATAAGTGATCAAGCTCTTTCGGTACACAATTGGCTATTCAAACGTATTCATGGCATAAATCCATTCCAAACACTAAAGAGGGCCTAATTCCATTCTAAATGGCCGTAACATGGCACTTACAATGCACTTTATAAAGAGCGACCTACGTGGTGGTTTGGGAACAGGCGTAAGTCTTTTGTAACAAAGTCCCACTTAAGGCTACGTGTGTCATTAAATCATCGTAAATGCTCACTATCAGGAAACCAGGCCAAAGTCAACATCTGTTTACAGAAATTAAAATGTATCCGGGACTGCCTGGAACAAGTACATTTTCTAGTTCTAGAGGTATGTCATAGTTATGGACTTAAAACTTTGTTGGGAGAATACATGTCTTGGGATTGATTATCGGAGGTTGAATTTAACCCTTATCCGAATAGTTAATTCAATAGCATACATTTCTAGAACAGGTCTGGCAAAAGAGCACAGCAGACGTTATTGAAAGTTAACTAATGTAGTATAAGAGCTTACAGTTAATGGAATAACATAAAAGTAATACACAATTAATTGATTTGCCAGATAATTTGCCAGTCAATAAACATTACTCAATCAAATATTCAAAACATTACATTCCAACACTTACAAATCAATATTCTTGCTTTAGGCACTTTATTAAACTCTGCCCAGATTCTGTAGACTTTAGTACACTTTGGTTTAATCATGTTGTTTGGCCAGGTGAACACTTCCAAAACACTTCCAAAACACTTTGTTTACTCTTGCTGAACAACTGAGGTTTCTTGTCTCTTTGTCTCTTGAAACTATATTGAGATTTCTTGATCCTTTTGTTGAATGGAAACTAGCATTAGCTAATGATTTAAAGACAACTAATAGCTATCCTCATTAACAAAAATAATTAACAGACAAGCAAAATTAACACTAACTCCTCTTTAGTACTTTTCATCCATGAATGTTTCAGTGTCTTCAAAATGATGATTATTATTATTATAAACATGATGCGCTGAGCTGGCTAGATACCGAAACATGGGAAGCAGACAAAAATTTTCAGAAGACCTGCGTAACACAGTACTGTAATGGAACTTTCTAAAGATCAAAAAGGATATAAAAGATATCCAAAGCCTTGCAAATGCTTGTCAGTACTGTTCAATTACTTATTAAGAAGTGGAAAATACAGGCATCTCTTGTTACCAAGGTCAGGTAGACCAAGAAAGATTCCAGCCCAAACTGCTGGAAGAATTGTTTGGGATATAATGAAAAACCCACAGGTTACCTCAGTAGAAATACAGGCTGCTCTGGAAAAGGATGGTGTGGTGGTTTCAAGGAGCAAAATATGACAATACTTGAACAAAAATGAGCTGCATGGTGAAGTTGTCAGAAAGATGCTTTTACTGCCCCAATGCCGCAAAAAATCTCGGTTACAATATGTCCGACAACACCTTGACACACCTGACAGCTTCTGGCACACTGTAATTTGGAGTGACAAGACCAAAATAGAGCTTTATGGTCACAACCATACCTGAAAATTGGCCTGTCCTCAGCCAAATTGGAGCTATATCTTTTATAGTTTTGTTATGCACAAAACAGTTATTTAGTAAAAAAATATCCACAAATAATGATCCACATATTATCCACAAATAAATACTATTTTACAACGGTCCCTATGTTTTCAGTCAGTCCTGTCACGTTTACTTAACTACATACAATTTGTGCAATATTCCTTTAAGATTAGCTTGCAGAGAAAGTGACATAATTTCACCGAAGTGAAGCTGCCACGAATCAAGGTTGAGTTCTGTCACTGAATTGTATGATTTTAAGCGTGTTTTGGTAAGTTTATTTTGAGGAGGAAAGCTTAAGAGTCATGCCCGGTTACTGCAAAATACCCCTGAAACTAATGATTTTTTTATATCCACAAAACCCTCAACCAAAAGGTTAGAGAAATTCCTTCCTTGCATGTTAACAGTTTTTATGCTAGCATGCTAGCTGGCTGAATAATGGCAGTTAAAATGGCCGACTAGCAGGCCCTGTCAGATCAGGCCCTACAAATAGGGCCTTAAAAATTAATGGCAGTGTTCTTTGTTAATACCTTTATTGCATATAATACATATTTAAAGTATGCTATAGTAAAACATTATTTGAGAATTATTTATGTAAATATGCATCTGAGATCCAGGCAGTGCACTTCCGAGCATTTCATGATCAAGCAACACTGCACACTGGAGTTTTATTTGTAAGACCAGACACTGAGCCAGTCTGCTTCAGTGCCATGACTGAAGGGAGCCCCAGCAATATGGGTATCTCCAAGCCACATTCTGTCCTGTGTCAAGAACCTCTTCCCTGTTGTCAGAGTGGTCCATTTTCTCTGTTATGGACCTTGTAGGCAATATCGCCAAAAGGGGAACTTCTACCTCTTCACCTCTTCTCCTCCCTCCTCCACAAAAAATGATTCCCAGCTAGAACATGACATTTCTGTGAGGCCAGCCATTGGAAAGGGTGCCAGATGGGGTTGGAGGTGTTATGCAGAGGAGTGCAGATCAGTTGGTAAGCCACAGCCACGATGGTGACCCAGGCATCATCACCTCCATTGATGAGGTTCAGGTGCAAGTGAGATGCATGCATCATGTGGGAGTGAACCGATTCTTCTGGCCCTACAGAGTGGACATGATCTGGTACATATTCGATTAGGTTATTTATTTTCATTCCACCTCATCAGCCTGTAACCACCTGTCACCATGAGATCCAAAAAGAAATTTGGGCAAATCTTGTAGAGAAAAGGGTTCGAAAATAATTAACTTGAATTCATGTTATTGTTTTCCCTCCTGTGTCTTTGTGTCCTTTTTTATGTTTATTGTTATTATATCTGGCCATGATAGTTTTAAATAGACTTTTAATAAATTTTTAAATTAAATAGTTGTGAGCAATATACAAGTCTGAACTTTGCCATATAGTCTAATATTAGATTAACATTAAATCATAAAAAAAAAAAAAAGGAATTCTTACCAGAACTTAAATATAGAAGACAGAACATCATTTTTTCTGCTTCAACGAAACCCACAGTCAATCCGGTCACAACACTGTCAGTCTTGAAATTATGATATAAACATTTACTATTTGTGAAGAACTATCATTGAAGAATTAATCTCTTTAACTGTGTAAATGAAGGTGGGGGTAGGTATCCACCACTATGTTTTTGTAGAAATCTCCTACGTACAGCTAGTGTTTTTACACTACCTGGAGGGTATTCTGTGTGCACCATCCACTACAGTTGACCAAAAAGTTGCTTATATTATAGGAATTACAAAAACCATGTTAGATACAATCAACATGTGACCAATAAGGAAATACTATTTATGGCAAAAAAAAACATTAGGAAATTATTCTAACATATACAAATGTCTGTGACAGGGCCTGGCATTTTAGGGGTAATATGCATATAAAAATATATTTTATTCAATAATAAAAAACATGCTGAGATGGCATGGTATGTGTTTGCCATAGCTTAACATGTCCTCCATATGACTCTA
>JACXGJ010010387.1:0-22068 GCA_016801105.1 Esox niger
GTTTGTGTTTGCGAGTAGGTGACTGTGTGTGTAGGTTTGTGTTAGCGAGTAGGAGAGTGTGTTTTTGTGTAGGTTTGTGTTAGCGAGTAGGTAACTGTGTGTTTGCGTAGGTTTGTGTTAGCGAGTAGGTGACTGTGTGTTTGTGTACGTTTGTGTTAGTGAGTAGGTGACTGTGTGTTTGTGCAGGTTTGTGTTAGAGAGCAGGGGACTGTGTGTTTGTGTAGGTTTGTGTTAGCAAGTAGGTGACTGTGGGTTTGTGTAGGTTTGAGTTAGCGAGTGGGTGACTGTGTGTTTGTGTACGTTTGTGTTAGTGAGTAGGTGACTGTGTGTTTGTGTACGTTTGTGTTAGTGAGTAGGTGACTGTGTGTTTGTGCAGGTTTGTGTTAGTGAGTAGGTGACTGTGTGTTTGTGTAGGTTTGTGTTAGCAAGTAGGTGACTGTGGGTTTGTGTAGGTTTGTGTTAGCGAGTAGGTGACTGTGTGTTTGTGTAGGTTTGTGTTAGCGAGTAGGTGACTGTGTGTTTGTGTAGGTTTGTGTTAGCGAGTAGGTGACTGTGGGTTCGTGTAGGTTTGTGTTAGTGAGTAGGTGACTGTGGGTTTGTGTAGGTTTGTGTTAGTGAGTAGGTGACTGTGTGTGTAGGTTTGTGTTAGCGAGTAGGTGACTGTGTGTGTAGGTTTGTGTTAGCGAGTAGGTGACTGTGTGTGTAGGTTTGTGTTAGTGAGTAGGTGACTGTGTGTGTAGGTTTGTGTTAGCGAGTAGGTGACTGTGTGTGTAGGTTTGTGTTAGCGAGTAGGCAAGTGTGTGCATTGGTACGGGTGGTGGTGGTAGGAAGTTGACATTTGGACTGGCAAATGGAAACCAAAACAACTGTCTATCTTCTACCCATGTTAGGAGGTTGGTTAGAAACTTTTGAAATGAAGTCAGCAAAAATGAAACAATGACAGCAACGAAGACAATACAGCTAACTTTTCAGAGCCATTGGCAATGGGGAGTTTTGCATTCGTTTAATATGACATAGTGGGATTGGCATTGTGGAAACAGCGTGGTATAGCTAACCATAATAGCAAACAGCAATCAGACGTTAACAGTAGCGCATAGTTCATCAAATGAATAATCTACCCTAATTACAGATATTGTAGTACATGTTAGGTCCACAATGGAAAGGAAATTACCTTTCAACACTGTTTACCATTTGTTATTAATTCATTTTGATTTAATTTCCAGACTTGTTTCGAAGGTAATGCATTGGCATAAACCCAGTTAATGGTGGACCACATAACGCAAGGTGCTCACATACATACACGGCAAACTATTTAACACCAATTTGCCTGACGCACACAGGAGGTACACATCATTCCACAGGACTGCTTATGTCAAAGAGAGCTAACAGATGGTACATGACATATACAGAATTAGAGAATGTTCTGCTTGAGCACGACACATTCACAAGACAGAGCTCATACAAAGACAAACTGTCCTTGAAAACGGACCCGCGGTTGTTCTTAAGGTTTTGCTCACATTTCCAATCACTGGGATTGAAAGGTCTTTGGCTCAAGCCCTTTGTTGGAACAGGAGAGTCTGGAGGGACCAACAAGGCGGACTTAACTACAGTTGGGTTGACACAAGTCATAACCAAATATTGTGCAGGCCAATTTTCTCCCCAGAAACTCCCCTTTGAAGCCCACTGAAAGACCATGCTATGCCTATAACTATGGGCACATTAAACTCATTGAAACGTCATGTAAAGATGGTGTTCATCTTACCGCGTGACAACACAATAATGAGCCATATTCCTGAAAACCCTATCAGTACATAGCTCAACAGTGAAGAGAAAGGCAGGGACTGAGTATTCATGAGCGGGGCTATTTTTACTGTGTGGATTAGATAAAGGATGGACAGGAGAGGCTGTAAATTACAAACCATGACAGTGGGGTGTGTCAGGAACTTTCTGGCCCTCAGTGATGAATGAAGAACATGTCTGCTCTGAAAATGCAATGCTTCTTGGTAAAATGAATGGGGTTATTTGGTTTTCAACAGAAACCTACTCACCTTAATTAGGACACAAACAAATCTAACTAGTGCAGGGCCCGTAAGTTTCTCAGAAAATGTGCGTATGGTCAGTGTACTTTGGGGTACAAAAATACCAATAAGGCACTCACAAAACACAGCACTAAGGAACTTAATCTCATGACCGTTTAGCTCTTAGAATTAAATGATGTACCTATAACTAATGGACAAACCTAACAGGGTTAGGGATGTTGTTTGTTCCCCATTAATACAGTAGAGATTTTTTTAATGATCCAAGATCATCTTTGTGAATACAGACCAACAACAGTTAACAGAAAAGAAAGAACTTGCTATCATGCCACCATCATCATTTCTATATATTTCAGTGCCCTTTTGGATTTGTTGTGTCACTGAGTGTTAATGACTTGACATTTAAAGTTTATTGAGCGTAACAACAGAGCGCAAATGCAGTTTGATCAAATCTTGCATAGGTTGCCAACTGTCTGCTGTATAGCCTGACCTTAAATCAAGCCATTTTGTAAATATCTAGCTAATATGTGGCATCTGCAGTAGAACAATGGTGAAACACAATGATTCAAACCAAGAAATTGCCATTTAGGTAAAGTATATGAATAATGTGCTGGAACTTGAATGTACTCATCTCTTCCTAAACCATTTTACCATGTACCTGTTGGTTGTATAATAATTCCGCATTATCACGCAGTTACTACATGCTAGTGTTCTTTAAGTTAACACAAGAGGCATGCTAATGTCCAGTAACTATTTTACATTTTTAATTGAGAAAACAATGTAAGTAGCTGGGTGGGGAACCATCTGAATAATTTACAATGGTATAATCCAATGAACAATTAAGACAGCAAAAATTTGCATGGAAAATTATCATGTTCACTGCAAATACTGTGTGTCAAAATAACACAACGACTAAGCCAATGATGGATTACTTGACAAACATCATCCTCCTCTCAAACAATATTGATGTTCACTAAAAAGAACTGTAATCAACAACCGGAAGAGGATAACACAAGGGATTTGCCAGGTAATTGAAAGATATGCTGCCAATAAATATTATAGACGGTGAAAATGTGTTGCCGTTAATGAATTATGTGAAACCGGGATATAGCATTCCGTTGCAAGGCACAGTAACCCAGAGCATAGAAAGGTTGAGGTAAAGTTACTTTCTGCGAGATATTCTACCACAGCTGAATGGAAATACAATAGACCGGATGGAAGATGGGCTACATGTAGGAAGATTCCCCCGGCAATATGCGCATCACCGTGTGTTTTCAGTGCCACCAAGTGGGTGTTTTCAACTGTTGAACTAACCATAGCAACTCACCCCTTAGCATTTTTTAAAATAAAGATCACCCTGGATAGCAACGCTAGTGGGGACAAATATGTTTTTGCAAATGCCCATGTTTTTGAATGGGATGGCCAACAAGCTCATATAGATTTGATAGTCGGGTGTCCACATACTTTGGGCCATATGCTGTATGTCCACATCTCACTGATTCTGCTACAACAAACACCCAAAATATAGCATTCTGCCATGTCATTTAATATTACTCAGTTAACATATTGTCTATGATGTGTGCTCTTAGTGAGGAGCTACTACATACCTCTGTATGTCAATGTGTGTGGCTGATGTGATCTACATGTACATTTTGCCCGTACTGTACTTTAATTTCACAACCTCACCTCCCAAGCTCCATCACTCTCTTGTATGACTACATAGGTTGACTCACATCCTTCTGGTTCTGCTAATAAATATGAACATTCAGGATATGGACTACACATAACAGAAATTGTACTTAAGTTATCCACCTTAAAAGAAAACATTTCACATCAGCTCCATGGATGACCTATTCTCCCTGGCTGTCTAATCCTGCTATAAGGACCCTCTCACGGTCACCCTCTGATCCGACTAAAATGCAGGACACCTGCAGAACCTGATGGCAATGTTTTATCCATAAGACCCACCTTATGTTGAAATGTCAAATGCAGCTACTTATGTAGGGAGCTACTTGCCAACTTTAAGAGATCCACTACAGTATTTTGCTAGTTAGTTAGCTATATTTACTAATGTCTCATAGCTGTACCACACACTTTGCCTTTGCATAAAAAAATGCCAGTTCGTGTACCTTAGTAGTTTTTCTTGGCTGGTGTCATATCGATGCTAGCTGTGAGTGAGGTGAACCTAGTGTAATGTAGAGAGTTTGCTAATGAGCAAAACAATGTTAACAAAATAACGTTAACAGGTAATATACATTTTGCAATTATCATTCATATTTAACATTAGCCTAAATACACCTTACCGGCTTTAGAAAAATACTCTGAAAAGTCTACCTCATTCATATGTTATGGGAGGTAATTAGCTAGAGGTATTGTCAGCTAGGTTACCAAACTTCCATGGGCCAGAGATTCCAGTTGCTAGTTGCAACTGTAGCCACTACTCGTCTACAGTAACCAGACCTATCCAGCAACTATCTCAAAGCAAAGTGCCTGCATGTGGTCCTAAAGCCAGTCTGATTCGAATAATGGTAAGCAATTGCGAACTGCCACTGCAACGTTCTAAAGAGTTTGAGCCTTTCTTATAATAAGAGTTGTGTTGATAGAGTGTGGGGGGGGGGAATGGGGGGACATGTCCCACTCATGTATAATGAAACATACACCCCTGGGCATACTCATCCAAAAATGGTGAGTCCAATTGATTTTGTGTTATTTTAAAATACAGGCCTAGGTTTTAAATTACTTATTTTTCATTGATCTTTTAACTATGTCTGTTTAAAAAAATACTGTTTCCATTTTTAATCTAGCAAGGAGGGCTTGTTTTTTGATTATTTGGTCATCTACATGGTGTCAAATACAGTTGTGCTCATAAGTTTGCATACCCTGGCAGAAATTGTGAAATTTTGGCATTGATTTTGAAAAAATTAGTGATCATGCAAAAAACTGTATTTTATTTAAGCATTGATCATATGAAGTCATTTATTATCACATAGTTGTCTGGCTCCTTTTTAAATCATAGTAACAGAATTCACCCAAATGCCCCTTATCAAAAGATTGCACATCTTTGAATGTTTGGCCTTGTTACAGACACAAAAGGTGACACACAGAGGTGAAAATGGCAATTAAAGGTCAATTTCCCACACGCGTGGCTTTTTAAATTACAATTAATGTCTGTGTATAAATAGTAAATGAGTTTGTCAGCTCTCACGTGAATGCACTGAGCAGGCTAGATACTGAGACATGGGGAGCAGAAAAGAAATGTCAAAAGACCTGCGTAACCATGAAATGGAACTTCATAAAGATGGAAAAGGAAATAAAAAGATATTCAAAGCTTTGATATTATTCAGCCAAAACTCCCAGAAGAATTGTTCGGGACACAAAGAAAAAGCCACAGGTAACCTTAGGAGAATTACAGGCTCATCTGGAAAGAGACGGTTTGGTAATTTCAAGGAGCACAACACGACAATACTTGAACAACAATGAGCTGCATGGTTGAGTAGCCAGAAAGAAGCATTTACTACGCCAATGCAAAAAAAAGCCCAGTTCCAATATGGCTGACAACAACTTGACATGCCTCACAGTTTTTGGCACACTGTAATTTGGAGTGATGAGACCAAAATAGAGCTTTATGGTCACAACCGCAAGAATTATGTCTGGAGGGGGGCAACTAGGCCTATAGTGAACAGAATACCATCCCCACTGTAAAGCATGGTTGTGGCTCACTGATTTTTTTTTGGGGGGGGGGGTGAGCTCTAAAGGCACAGGGAATCTTGTGAAAATTGATGGCAAGATTAATGGAGCATGTTATCAGATAATACTGTCCGACAATTTGCATTCTTCTGCACAAAAACTGCGCATGGGATACTCTTGGAGCTCTGTTTTGTCGAGTGTGAGCTTGAGGTGGTGGGCGAGAACAGAAGCCAGCCAAATATGCAGAAATGGGTTACTCATTATGTTCAAGCCCAATATCTACCATTGTTGGACCGCATAAGCAGCGCCGGCAAAGAAGAGCAAATGTATTTTACTGAGTGAGTAACCCAGACTGCTTCAAACGATTTTTGTGGGTTGGGACAAGGAATGTGATATGGTGCAAACCCTATTGACTCATGATGTTCCAATATTCCAGGATGATTATGACCCCATTCACACTGTTAATCAAACTCAAGAGTGGTTTTATGAACACCAAGATGACACCAAATGCTTTCCATGGCCTCTTCAATCACCAGAACTGAACATCACTGAACCATTATGGAAAAATCATAAAATCATTATGGAAAAACATTCCCACCTCCTAGATCCCTCAAAGAAATGGAGGGTTTTATACATGAAGAACGGTGAAATATCCCACTACACAGTTCGATGACTTGTATGACAGCATTCCAATAACGATTGGAACTGAAGGCAAAGTGTTGCTCTACTCCCTCTTAGATCCTTGATATTAATGTATTGGGTACCTAATTGGGTTATTTTGTCCATCCCCTGTATCACACTGTTTCATAACTTTTCAGAGTGTATCTGGGGAGTGATTTATATTAATTCAAGTGAGGAAATAGCAGATGTTGTTGTTCTCGGGGCTTATATTAAGCAGATATACTATAAAGGCTATAAAGCATGATAGATATTCTGTCAAAAGACCATGTATTCCACTTACTTTCAAACTAGTTGTAATGTTTAGTTTTTGCCATGGATGGGTAGAGTACTGAAAATCTGTACTCAAGTAAAAGTACTGTTATTCCTCCTAAAATGTACTCAAGTAAAAGTTGAAGTACCACCTGAAAAAACTACTCAAGTAAAAGTGTAATAGTTACATTTTTGTTCAAAGACATTCACACCATAGTAACAACAAGTAAATATCATTTAAGAGAGTGCAAACGCGTTTGAATAGGCATTTGTTTTCCAGGGTCAGCTGATAGTCATGTAGAATATTTATATATAAAATAAATTGCAAAAATAAATAATACTGTAGTTCTATAATTAATCTGTGTTGCAAATATGATTCTTGCGAATTAAGAAAATCGTACAAGTCACTGGTAAGAAACAATATTTATCTTGTCAAATTATGCTCAATACATCTGGTTAATCAAATATTTGTTAATAGTAAGTCGGGTCTTGGGTGGAATGACTGACTGCATTGCAACTAAGCAACCTGGTAACAGCAATTGATTTCATCTCAAATCTAGCTAGCTAGACTGGCTATGTTGCTTACTAAAGTGCATTACTAAATAAGGATGCAAGGATCCTGTTTGCGGACTTCAGCTCGGCGTTCAACACCATCATCCCAGAAATCCTCCATACCAAACCCATGCAGCTCACTGTGCCAGCCTCCATCTGTTAGTGGATCACAAACTTCCTGACCAACAGGAGTCAGCAGGTGAGGCTGGGGAACACCACATCCAGCACCCGAACAATCAGTACCGGCGCCCCCCAGGGTTGAATGCTCTCCCCACTGCTCTTCTCAATGTACTCAAATAACTGCACCCCTAGAGACCCATCTGTCAAACTACTGAAGTTTGCAGATGACACTACGGACATTTGCCTCATCCGGGACAGTGACGAGTCTGCCTACAGACAACAGGTTGAACAAACAGCTGGTCCTCTGGTGTGGTCAGAACAACTCGGAGCTTAACACGCTCAAAACTGTGGAGATTACTTTCGACTTCAGGAGGAGCCCCCCGACTCTGCCCCCCCATAACCATTCTCAACAACCCGGTGTCTGTAGTGGAATCCTTCAGGTTTTTGGGATCCACTACCTCCCAGGATCTAAAGTGGGAGCCCAACACAGATGCCATCATTAAAAAGGCCCAGCAGAGGATGTACTTCCTGTGCCAGCTTAAGAAGCTTAACCTGTCCAAGGAGCTACTGATCCACCTTTACACAGCCATCATCCAGTCTGTTCTCTGCCCGTCCATCACTGTTTGGTTTGGATCTGCCATGAAACTGGAAAGGAACAGTTTCATGGCAGATGAAAGGTCTGATGAAAGGTCAACTTCAGTCACTTAATGCCAGGCACAATCCCTGTATAACCACCCAGTAACTGATCCTAACATCCATCGGTCTACTATTTATTTATTTGTCATCCTGCAATTCAGTGTTGTTCTTACTCTGTATATACTGTATACATCATATCCACCTACATTACACCTGCACAAAAAAATATTTCTTCATTTCAGCATTGTTTGCACTCTGCTATATATATATATATATCATCACATACACTGTCATTATGTAAATAATAATAATTGCACAATAATATTTATTTCCAGCACCCTTTATACCCTGCTCATTGCACTACTGTCTCACCAGGCTTACTATGTTGTTTGGTTTATTTTGTGTATTTATATGTACTGTATATTGCAGTCGGTGACTCATGTTGAGTATCCTTTGTTTAAGTCTTTTATGAGTAAGCACATTGTGAGTCTGTATAATCAAGAGTCAGTGCACACATACCTGGCGAATAAAGTTGATTCTGATTCTGAATAATGTTTGTGTGAACAACTAAAACAAATATACTAACAAGTGTTATTATATATTGTAAGTTAGCTAGAATATTACATTATCATTAGGATATATTACTGAATTTCATTGTAATGTACTTGTTCAATTACCAAGAAAGTTGAATAAAAAAGAAGATAGTATATGATTTGGCTGGTTAAGTAGCGCAAGCCGGTTTGCTAACCTTACCTCTATGTGCTTGCGGAGGTATGATGAGTCTTTAAGAATTGAAATCAAAACATGTAGTGCAAATGTGGCCAGGGATTGGAATTTCCCTCATCAACATCCTCCAATTGACAACTTTCCATCTGGGCTTCGGTGTCTGTCATTTAATTAGGTACGTCTGTGGTCAAACTCCGATGCAGATTTAAAGGAGCTGGAGAGAACACCACTCCAACCTTAAATCAAATCACGAAATGAAATAATCTATATTTTTTCAACAACGACTGAAGACAAACTTGTTACCAAAGAGTAGGTGAAATGTAACGGAGTATAGGTTATTCTTACTCAAGTATGTTTTTATAAATCGTAAAGAGTACAGCCCCAGAAAGTAGCAAGAGCTTGTTCCTCTGAAACTGTATTCTTCTCACTCATTTGGATTACTTGTAACGCATTACTAGCCAACCCTGGTTTTTGCTCTCTAAACTCTCAAAAAATTGCATAGATTTGAATTAAAACATTATTTCTGGGGGGAGTGGGTTGCTACAGTATGACTCAAACTATTTCAGGAGACCTAGATATGACCTTGGTTAGCTAATTGGCAGGTCACAAGTCCCAATGGTTACCATATTACTTGTAATTTCTATTTTTACATTAACATATTGCTTTAACATACGTTTACTAGCACATACGTTTTACTTGCACTGTGCTGCTGTTGTTTCAAGCTAGCCAGCATAAACAAGCTAGTCGAACCAAAATGCGCTTTCTTTTCTCGACTTTCAACTGAGGCACAGACATACTTTTAAGGCTACCCAAGGAGGGGGGAGGGGTTAAATACTTTATCTACAGTTACTTCTTTAAAGGTCAAACCCAACTTTCATACTTCAGGTTTTTATGGGATACTGTAACAACCACAAATGCTGTCTCTTTGAATACCTTATGAAAATAGACCCAAGTCTAAAGAAACAAGGTGCTGTATGATCTGATAGCTGTGGCTGACGTTTAACTCAAGGCTCGATGACGTGTTCTCATGATGCTGGCTGATACAACTGGGAGGGTTAGTTTACCCATCTTCACCACTGATGAGCGCTGAGTGACGAATGGCTGAGGTGTTATCTAACACGATGCAGATTATAGCTGTTCAACAGTGGGTACAATTCCTCAGATGTGGCTTGTTATCGAGCTAAATTAAGACTAAAACCAATAACCTTATGCTAAATGCTGACCAGCCTGTCATAGATCACTTCTTAATTAACTTTAGGAGTCCTTTTTTGGATTGGTATTTGGCATTATTATGCAAAATCTGACTCTAAAGAGCCGTCATTGGCACATTTTCACATATAATAATGTCTTTGAAGAATGACTTCTCATGATCAAAACAATCTGGGAGGAATTGTGTGTGTTTGGTGGACTGCTATTATTCTGGAATGCCTAGGAACTTTCCCATCCATTTTCTGTTTAAAAGACATGTCATGACTTCCATAGTGGCAGGTTTGCAATTTAAACTAGGAAAAGTATTGTTCCATCCAGAGGTAAAATCGTAAATCATAACTTTCATAATGATGCCCAATCTTATCTCTGGTTGGAACACTACTTTTCCCAGTTTAAATGGTTGAGTGTTGTGTAGAGATTACATCAACTGTGCAACAACAACTACACATGGCCAACTAACGGGCAATTTCTTTGTGCAGTTGAAGTTGTGTTTGTCTGCACCAGAGTAAACATTGTAGTGACCTCCTGCCAGAAAGCTCAGTTCAAAGTGGGTGCTGATAGCTATATCTCTGGAATAATACAGGACCACTGGAATGACAAGCTATATTTTAGAAATCACAATTTGCTCAGTAACTGTTTCTGTCATAACAGGAGAATTTCAATGTATTTTTTGATGTAGTCACATTATTCTTGCAAATAAGTATTGAGCCAGCCAATCTCTGAAAATGGCAGATAGTTATACTACAATACAAGATTAAAAAAAGAAATGACAAAAAAAGAATGCTGCTCTGACAAAGCACACATGGCATATTATTGTGTTAATATGATAATGTTTTAGGGACAATACACAGCCTATTGATAAGAAAAGTGATTGCATGGTTGGGAATTGATTTCCCTGGAGAGCAGTTGTGTATACAGAAACTCCAGAAATTCCATATCTTTCTGGGGTCGGCCGGGTTACCTCCCACAATTGCCTCTTGCATTAACCCCCTTTTTTCCCAACGGATACCACACAACACAGCCTTTCTTATTTAGAACCAGTCAACTAACAAGCCATAATACAGATGGCTCCCTAAATCCAGCATGCCGTTGAGCTGCTGGTGGGACACAAATGTATTTTTCAAAGAGCTAAAATACTATCTGAGCTATGCTAAGCCACGACCATGTGTTAACGGTCTTAAGAGAGCGACGTCTCTTGGACTGGTACTAGGGCACCCAGCAGGGAAACTCTGACAAACAGGAATCCTTGGGGAGAACAGAACGGGTCGAATGATGTCAGGTTGGGATTACAGCTATGAACGTAACCGGGAAGCAAAGGGCATGGCAAAGTCCATGGACTAAAGAGTTGGCAGTGAGCCTGGTGGGTGACAGTGAGGATTATGGTGGAGAAGGGAACAAGGAGAGATGGCCAAGACTTCACAGACCCCAGGGGTCTGGCTGAAGGACAGGATGCTTGTTAATTTCACCCCTCTTACTCACCACTCTAAACCTACCCAACAGAAAAGCTAAGCTTTGTTCACTACAGGCAATAAACCTGATAACAAAATGGACTCAATACAACATGTATGTATGTATAACATGATTTCTAGAAATACTGGTGCACTAATAGCTTTGGATATAACATGTTTCATCCCCCAGATCACGTGCCGATCATGTTCCGGATATGTATGTTCTGTAATAGAATGCATATAGTTGTATAGTGCATAACATTACTGTAGTCAAAAACACCCATTATTTATTTTCTAATGTGCCAAAAACTCAACAATGCACGCCAATAGGCAAAGTAAACACTTCAGCTCTAAAATGTGTACACTGTCCATCACTTATAACTATACTGGTACTCCAGAAGATCTCAGTGCACATCCCCTTGAAATTAACTTAGATAAAACAGCTACTATGCAGAATTGCGCTGCATGGATTGTACACCTGTTAAACTTAAAGGGATAGTTGTAAGCAGTCTATGGATAAGGTATGATAAGAATTCATGCTTTGGTGTTATTTGTGTTATTTTACATTTGCCTGCAGGGTTCTGGAACCAGGTTGACAGATGAGACAAATATTAACATGTACCCGAGTGATGGCAAGAGGAAAGTGTGGAGAAGAAAATGCCCAAGATCCACAGCACACCACTTCATCTGTGAAATATGTTGTAGGGGTGTTATAGCTGGGTGTGTACGGCTGCTACTCGATCTGGCTCACATGATGATGTAACTGCTTACGGCAGCAGCAGAAATCATTCTGAAGAGTACAGAAGCATGTTGTTAGCTAAAGTACAAGCACAAGCCTCCAAATTCATTGAAAGGCACGTCATGAAACAGCAAATTATCGAACCCAAACACACTGCCACAGAAACTAGGGAGTTTTTCAGGGTCAAGAAGTGCAAAGTTCTTGACTGGCCATGCAAACATCATACACTCTATTTAAATATGCAATTAAGCCACATATGTTCATCCTTCAGTGAAATCATTGAAATCAAACTATCCCCCACAGTAAACTGCATCAAGTCCTCAACCTGTGCCCTTGACCTCATCCCCTCCTTTCTTGTCAAGGCCTGCCTCCTGAAACTCTCCTCTCTCATCATCAATGTAGTTAACTCCTCCCTGTCAACTAGCCTCGTCCCCCCTGCTCTCAAGTTCGTTGCTGTCAATCTGGTACAAAAAAAACTGGATTTGACCCTGACATACCTAACAACTACCGGCCACTTTCCAACCTCCCTTCTCTGTCCAAAATCCTTGAGCGAGTTGCGGCTGCACAACTCAAATCCCATCTTGACTCCAATGAACCTTTCCAATCCGGCTTCCGCTCCAAACACAGCACAGAACCGCCCGACTGAAAATGACCAATGATATACTTATCTCTGCTGACTCTGGCTTTCTCACCACCCTCACCCTCCTCAACTTCAGCAATGCCTTCAATACCATCAACCCCTCCATCCTCCTCACGTCTTCAGTACTCCCTTGGCCTAACCAGCATTGCCCTCTCCTGTCTCAATTCTTATCTCTGACAGACATAAATACATTTCCATAAACAACTGCAAATCCTCCACCGCCTCAGTTACCCATGGTGTCCCCCAGGGCCTAGTGCTCAGTCTCCTCTTCATCCTCTACATCCTTCCCCATGGACAAATTCTACACTGTTATGGCCTCCGTTTTCACAGCTACACTGATGACACTCAACTTTACATCTCCTGCATCACCTCAGCCAGGCTCTCCACCCTTACCATTTGCCTTGCAGACATTGAATAATGAATGAAACTGAACTTTCTCAAACTCAACTGCAATAAATCTGAACTCCGCAACATTGGCCCAAACTCCATCACATGCTCCACTCAGACCTTCTCACTCAACATTGATGGTTCCATCGTCACCCCCTCCACTCAGGTTCACAACCTTGGAACCATCCTTGACCCCACCCTCTAGTTCCGACCTCATATCAACCAAGTCACTAAAATGTACTGGTTCCACCATATGAACATTGCCCATATTCGGCCCTCCTTATCTTTTACCGCTGCCAAAAAAACACTCCAAACAATCCATGCCCTCATAACATCCAGACTTCACTACTGCAACAGCATCCTCTATGGTTCACCCAACAAAATCCTCAAACTTCAACATGTCCAGAATTCCACTGCCCGAATGCTAACCTCCATCCATCACTGAGATCACATCACCCCCCGTTCTCAACAACCTCCATTGCTTGCAGGTCACAAATATAGGACACATTTTTAAATACCCATGGTTTGAAATACCCATGGTAAATACCCAGAGTATTAAAATACCAATCACCTTCAGTACAAATTCATAAATAACCTGACCCCTCCCTACTTCTCCAACATCCTCGTCCACCACACCCCTACCTGATTACACAGGTCTGGGGACACAACCACTCTAAAAACCAAATCTGCAATGCCCTCTGTCAGGCAAACAGTTTGCCATCTTTCAAACCGGACTTCAAATACCATCTCTTCAAACTTGGATTCAGCAGTTACCTCCTTCCCTTCTCATACCTTCCCTTCATCTCATGATTGCTTAGTTTTTAACCACCTATTTGTCATGTATTATAACTTTTATTTATACCTATTAAAGGGATTTTACCCTGTATACTGAAAATCACTGGAGACTAGCCAAATAATGAAAAGATATGTACACAAATATTCTCAAAAAAATCTCAATCTACATTTTAACCTTAGTCTCTAACTTGTAAGAACATGATTTGACAGCAATCAGATCAATTGATCAGTAGTCAACGTTTTAGCATTTCTGGCACAATTCCTATTCAAGTATTGGAAATCAATCGTGAACCTCAACAAAGATACCTAAATAAATAAAGTATTTGATTTGAACATCATATGCAAAAAAAAACATTAGTACATAACCTATACATATATTTACACAAATTCAGCATCCAACAATAATTTTGCCTGTTCTACAAGTACAGCCGAGAATGTAAAAATAATAGAATAACCACATGTAAATGCCAGCCACTCATGCATAGACACTTTATAAAACGCTGGATATTTTGGTTCAGCAGACTGAAAATCCCCAGTTGGATCGACAGCCACGGCCTAAATAGAATCCATTCATCACAACTCACCATGGTAACCAAATAACCTGTTGTGAAAGATTATCTAGCTGAAAGCTGTTTCTAAACATAAACGTGAAACACAAGCACAAATCATGTAATAAAGAGTTAATAATATTCCTTTAGAGTGGTAAGTGAAAGGGGCATGGATGTAACCTTGCCAGCCAATGACTTGCAAATGCAGCAATAAATCAGAAATAACTGAATGAAGGCAAACAGATGGAAAAGAAATGAGCCACTGCCGAACGCCAAATGAGCCATAGAACGTCAGCTCCAGAATGTGTCGATCTGTAAGAGAGGGAAAGAAGAGAGAGGGTGTTTTATATACTTGTGTGGTG
Organism: Esox niger; assembly: GCA_016801105.1. Classification (NCBI taxonomy): domain Eukaryota; kingdom Metazoa; phylum Chordata; class Actinopteri; order Esociformes; family Esocidae; genus Esox; species Esox niger. The sequence continues at coordinate 14,816 of JACXGJ010010387.1, forward strand.
TCAGTGGGCATTTCTGTGTGTGTGTTGCAGCGAGCGAGTCTTTTAGTGAGTCTGTTTCAGCGAGTGTGTTGTTTCTTTTGTATAGCACGTATGTGCTTGATGTATAGGACTCCCATATGCGTTCTAATGGTGTTGGCCATTAGAATTGATACTCCAGGGAGGTTGAGAAGTCAGACATATTTCACCCTGGCCTCCCACTGATGACAGACCAGGACAGCAGCCCACAGGCCTGGCAGGAAGATGAGACTGGCCGAATTGAGGAGGAACCAGTGAGGAGAGCAACCAGCTGCTAGGACCAAATGTGCTGCAACTTTATTACTCTGCAGCTTTTAGAAAAGGACCACGTTCCTCACGTCAAAGAAATAAATACATTACATGTTTCTCTCAGCAAGGAACAAACTAACAAGGAGGTCAAACCTGCAATGAACCGGAGGGTAGCTGTGAAAAGACAGCTACGTCTGTTTCCTCTTTACCATCCTCTTATGGAGGGCAGTTCCCATTCAGCCCCATCAAATTTCTTCTCTGACTTGACAGCACAATGGTGAAACCAACTTCCCATTGAAGTTGAAGCTATGACAACAGTTTCCATACTCAAACACTTCTGAAGATCTAGCTTTTTAAAGTGTATCTAAAATAACTTTAATCAGTTATCTATTACCCCAAATATATCACTTTTGTCTGAATGTATACACGAGTCCCAATATCTTAATAGTTCACATGATGAAGTATAGAATGTTCAGAAGTGTCTCTTTGGGCAGTTAATGTTAATATGCTAATGCCAAAAAATCTAAGATTTATCGAACATTAGCTTTATTTGTAAATGCAAATCCAGCAGATAGCGATATTCACCAACATCCTGCTGACAACCTGCTCATCCTCTTCTCCCTTCTCCAGAGATTAGATTCAACATTATTGTTATTGAACAAATACGTAATAAGTACTGTACAATGAAATGCAGTTAGCATCAAACCAGAATTGCCAACAAAAGAGGAAATATAAGCATTAAATATGTAATATTACAAGTGGAATGTATAGATGTGTAATGAAGGGAAATGCCTTACAATTGGCAATACAATATGTGCAATTAAGGCAAAAGATTAGGGCTGAAAATGTCATTAGATATAGTGTATGTTACAAGTGGGATAGTTGTGTGAGTAAAAATGGCATTTCTTAGTGGCATTCTAGATGAACAATTAAGGCAAATTAAAGAGAAAGGCAGCATTGTGCAACCAGAATGCAGTGATAGCAGCAATGAGGTCCACGAGGTAGACGTGGGTGTGTAACAACTGTAAAATTGCATGTAACAACTCAGCCCCAAGGTCCTACGCTGTTATATTGTGCGGGGGGAGTAGGTTCAGTTCTCCTTCTCTACCATAAAACCTTTTAGAACTAAGGAATTGCATTTTCTAAATCTTCCCTGTCTCCCGCCATTTTAAACTTAGGAGGACCCCCTCTGTTAACCCAGCACAGCCAGAAGAGGACTGGTCACCCCATCTGAGCGTGGTTCCTCTCTAGGTTTCTTCCCAAATGTCAGCCTTCTTAAGGAGTTTTTCATAGCCACTGAAATTCAACAGTACTGTTGCTTGCTCCTTGGGTTCAGGCTGGGTGATTTCTAAAAGCACTTGGCGACAACACCTGATGTGAAAAGGGCTTTATAAAATACATTTGATTGATTTGAATTCTAAATGTGCAAAGAGGAAAATTTTATGTGCTAGGTACATGTGCAACTCAAATGCAGGGATAGCAGCAGTGAGGTTCCCAGTGTAGACATGTACCTGTAACAACTGTAAACTTTATCAGACTTTGCAAGGCAGTGTCAGAGTAGTACAAAGAGAGTAGTGAAACAAGTTCCCTGAGAGGCAGGGGGTATGTTTAGCAATGGGTCACAGAGTTCAGCAGGGTTACAGTAGAAAGAAACTGTTCCTGATCCTGCTGGTGTGGGAACGTCGAGACCTGTACCGCCTGCCAGAAGGTAGGAGAGCAAACAGTTTGTGGCATGGATGTGAAGTGTCCCTGATGATCCCGAGCAACCTGCAGAGACACCGCTTGCACTGGAGGTCTACGATAGCTGAAAGCTGGGCACCATGATGTGCTGGGCGGTTTTCATCACCTGTTGCAGGGCCTTCCGGTCGGCTACGTAGCAACCGCTAAACCACACTGTGGAGTAGTCAGTCAGGAAACTCTGGATTGTGCAGCGGTAGAAGTTAACAAGGATCTTGGAGGGCAGGCGCCTTTCTTCCGCCTCGTCAAGAAGTACAGGTGCTGGCGGGACCAGGAAAGGTTCTCAGAGATGTGGAATTCCAAGTAGAATACACGGTCCAGCTCAGTGCCATCGATGAGAACTGGGCGTTATTGCACTTCCTGTAATCCACAATGAGCTCCCTGGTTTTCTTTGTGTTGAGGGCCAGGTTGTTGCCAGCTGATAATAAGACACTGATAATACACACTGCCAGGCGATTTACCTCCTCCCTGTAGGCTGACAAGTTATTGTCACTGATTCAAGGGTGTCCTGTGCGAACTTGACGATGGTGTTGGAACTCTGTACAGGAATGCAGTTGTGGGTGAAGAGAGAGTACAGGAGGGGGCTCAGCACACAGCCTTGTGGAACAACAGTTTTCAGAAACAGGGTGGAGGAGGTGAGGTTCTCTAACCTGACAGACTGGGGTCTGTTGGTTACGAAGTCCAAAGTCCAGTTGCAGAAAGAGGAGCTGATCCCCATGTCGTGGAGTTTGTTGACCAGCCTAGAGGGGATGACCATGTTGAATGCTAAGCTGAATTCTATGAATAGCATTCTCACATAGGTGTTTATTTAATTTTTTATTTATTACATTTTGTCTGAGGTGTCATACAAATAAATACAAAAACCCACAAACCTTACATAAACCAAATAAGTGTAAAAAGAAATGTAGCATACAGAAACAATTTGAAATACATAAACAGGGCTCATGAGTACAAAAAACATAGAACCTATAAAAACTGACTAAACGCAACAGGGGACAGTTTATACTGGGGGTAAGGGAGGTGCGAATGTGTACATGAATAGGCATGTCTTGTGTGTATGTAGGATGAATGTTTTGTGATTATGGCATGACATTTTTCATGTCGTTGTACTGTGTTTATAGATATGTGGGCATGAAGTTTTCAGTATGTTGAATTGGGTGAGGCTCACCAAAAGAGAGGGAGAGAGAAAAACCCCTGCCTCCCCCCTCTATCCCAGACTTCAGTTGTTTTCCAGCTGACGGACCAGCCCATCTACACATCGCACCTTCCCTGTAATATAAGTGCCCTATAAAGTCTAGGTGCTTTAAAAGATGTGCTGGGCTGAGGGGAGAACTTATTCAGGTCTCGCCCTCAGGCACCGCCCTCGCCCATCCTAAGGATTTTAATTGTTTGTACCTCCTCTAATATGTAATGCATTAAAAGAGGTGGTGCGCGACTGCATAGGGGCTCCTCAGGCCCTCCACAGAACGCCCCACCTGGCCCTATTCCTATTTTATTTTTTTTTATTTTTTTTAAATTTTTCTCCTCCCCTTCCCCTCTTCCCTCACCCCTCCTCCTTCATCCCCTCCTCCCTCCTCCTGTCCTTTCCTCTTTTTTTCCTATTTGAATGGGTGCATAAGTGTTAAAAATCTAGCGCGAGGAGCATTAAAAGGTGGGGTGTGTAGAATGGAGCCAGCCCAGTCAGTCACGGGGGAGGAGGAGGGCCGCGGAGGTGTGGCGGCAGGAGAGTCGCATCCTCCCAATGTAGACACCCCCCTCCAGGAGTGAGGTGGGCCTCATCCCAGTCCTACTGATTTGTTGTATAATGTATTGATGTGGTATGAGAAGTGAGGTTGTATGGTGGGTGAGTGCTGAGACATGTTTGATAAGGTTAATGGTAAGATGGAATCGAAGACTGTGTCCTCAGGCAGAGAGGGCCAACAGAGCCCACAACTTTAGGAATTTGATAAGCGATGGCCATGTGGAAAGGGAGTCTATTAAGTTATTATCAGATGGGATATTATATACTTCTTGTGAAATGTAATCTAATAATAGATTTTTCCAGATAGAGATATGATATTTGTTCTTTGGTTTCCAGTTCATGAAAATGATTTTCTTGGCGACAGCTAGCGCAACTAGTGAGGTTTTACTGTTAAGGTGGTTCAGGTTTATTTTAGAGATATCTCCAAGTAGACAGAGATATGTTGGGATGCCACAGCCAAAGAAGGTGGAAAGGAACCCTGTAATCTTTTCCCAGAATTATTTGATAAGAGTACAGTTCCAGAGTGCATGACTATATGTGCCCGGGCAGCCCGGACCCACATAGATGTTGGTTTGGTCCAGGTGGGTCAGGGCAGAGTGTAAAGCTGTGGATTTGGTGTCCTTTGTAGACCTGTTTGACTGGTAGACAAACTGGTAGGGAAGCAGTGTTGGGAGAGGCAGGACTTAAGGTGGGCTGGATCTAGCCTTTCGAAGCCCTTCGTTTTTGTAGGGATAAGTGCGACAGTTCGGAAATCATTCAGACTAGACGCAGTCAGGTGCTTCAGCACTGGCACTATGGTTGCGGTCTTGAAGCACCTTAGACAACCGCCTGAGCCATTGACAGTTTGAAAACGTCAGTAAAGACTTTTTCAACCGCTCTGCAGACCTCCAATACCTCATCAAATCATTACTACTTGCTACATCACCTATGATGAACACAGGGGGTCAGAGTTGATTCCCTCCTCAAGAAACGGAAACTTGATTCCTCTGACGTCAAAAACTACAGAGCGATCTCCCTTCTGTGTTAAGTTTCTAAAACATTTGAGCATGCTGTTTCTGACCAACTATCTCAGAAACATTTCCGCAATACTCAAATGTCAGGCTTCTAGATGTGTCCCTCAACGAGACATCTCTCCTCGGTGACACAAAGACTGATCACACCGTCAAACCTGACTCTTCTCTGTTCTTATCCTCCTAGATCTAATTGCTGTCTGACACTGAACCCTCTGGTTCTCCTCTCTATCCTCTTGGGGCAGTGCAATTCAGCCTCTGCACACTATCAGATTGCATCCTAACCGTTGGTCACTTGGTTATGAAAACCTCATGATATTTTAGAAAACTTCATAAAAAGGTAAATGACTACAGTCTTCCAGTCTTAGTATTTATGTTTAATAATCCATTCAGTTTTACTTCCAGGATCTAAATCTACTATTTCCACCATATTTGACAACTTGAAAACCGCCCTAAATTGGATATGACATCCACCCTAACTGCATGGATCTTTCAGTCATTGTTCGGTTCAAAAGATCAAAAGATGTGTTTGTCATTTGCAATAACAAGTTATGGCAATGAAATACTTTTCCTACTCCCGGCAGTGCAGTTAAAATTGAAAAAAGTAACAGTAATTATAATATTCAGATAAGAAAATAACACAAACTATCAATGATAACCCTATACATAAAAACACACATCAATATAATGGATGACACTGCATAATGGGAACACACAAAAACAATAACTTATTGCAGGAAGTCTGCTTTACTCTTAGGTGACTTGTCTGTTGTTGAAAATAACTCAACAAGGACCTTGAACTTCAGAGTGGAATTAGAAACCAGCTCTAGGCTGTGGAGACAAATATTTCCTCACAGAATAAAAGTGCCCTCCAAAGCACCAGTAAGGGCTATATGTCCTATTAGTCCAGAGTTGCAAAGCCGCACTATCATATTACTTATCTGCAGAAGCCACAACGGAGTGACACGTTTGTCCAGTTAAGGTCTATGTAAAACAGGTGACCTAAATTCTAGCTAATTAGCACATCACAGGTTAAACTAGGACTCAATCAGCTTGTTCTCAATGGGATATGATCAAACAGATTCCTCTCAGAATGACACAGAGGGATAACTATGGCTCTGTGAATAATTTGCTATTAATAAGAAACAATTTGACCCTGGAGTTGAATTACCCCAGCACCAGTGTTCAGTGTTGATGACACATAAGGATGCCTTTTGGCTTTTACATATAAGCTACCTAAATCCCTCTGTGGCATAAGGAGAACAGTCATGTATTCAAATGATTCAGTAGATTCAGTCAGATCTAATATTACCTCGTTACCAGTCTTGTTTTCTCTTTGTGAATAGATAGACCTGGGATGTGAGAAGCTTTTGCTTTTGATTTATTTGATTAAATTTTTTTTGTTAAAATCTATGTGCAAGCCTAGTTTTAGATGTTATGGTTTGTCCTGGACTGTTGTTCTACCCCCATTTTATGTGATGAAAATAGGAACTTGGCATTGATGAAATTGTTAAAATCGCAAAACATGTAGCTGTCAATTTATGGATTTCATATCTAAAATTATGATGACTTCACCATCCAGGGTTAAGTTTTTACAGACAAAGGCATGTGTTCTCACACACCCAGAACCCAATTAGTTCTTCTTAAGGAGGGGTTGCTACATTTAATGAAGCTCACATCTCTACAGGCTACCCAATGAAGCAAGGTGACTCTGCCTGTCACAACAGCACTAAATTCCCTTCCTAATCCACACAGACAGAGTCTATGAGTTATGACCTACACCTGTGGGACCTGTAGTTCCTGGCATTCCCTGCATCGCTCTGCTGAGTCCCTCATTTCTCTCCTCTGCTGATGTTACTATACTCTCTGCTTCTCTTCAAATTCCCTTCCCATCTTTCTTTGCTGATCTCTATGTTCTTATCCCACTCTCTCCTTTACCTCTATTTCTCCACACATGCTCAACAGCTCTGAGGTTCTATGTGTAATATTCTTGACACACAGAGTAACCTAGTATAATTTAGTTGTGCCATACAATTTGGAAACAAAAACAGGCCATAATATTAATTAGGAGGATCTGGTGAAGACAGACACAAAAATCTCTGTAAAAATGTTGCAGATAAGGACAATTCTGACTGGTGATAGTGGAATCTAGTGGAAACCAGCAGAAGGGCATTTGATTTCCAGGGCTTAACATGGTCTACTTGTCACTCAGATTCATCTGAAAACTGAGACCCCATTGAAGGGACTTCACAGACAGCTTCTTAATACAGGGTCTGCAAAGACAGCAGACCCAACCATCTACAGGGCATTTCTCTACATTCACTACACCTAGGCATTTCTCTATATCCACTACACCTAGGCATTTCTCTATATCCACTACACCTAGGCATTTCTCTATATCCACTACACCTAGGCATTTCTCTATATCCACTACACCTAGGCATTTCTCTATATCCACTACACCTAGGCATTTCTCTATATCCACTACACCTAGGCATTTC